>CM053787.1:607400222-607697722 GCA_028749045.1 Cupressus sempervirens
TCCATGTGCCACTATCAGGGATATAAATCCTGCACACTAAAACACATGATCAAGTGCAATTATATATAATAACATAGTCGAAGTAATAAATGCATTAAATAACCTAATTTAACCATTTATTTAATCATACTAAAATAATCCACTAACATCACTCATGTTCGCATAAAGAATAACAAAGCAAGAATGAAGTAAATAACCATAGCATTAAATCCAACACAAAACATAATCCGAGAAAATGTCCAAATATCGGATAATCGGATATCATCATAAAACACACTGTCATCTCAAAAGGCATCATCATGCAGGTATGGTCAACCGAACAACATAGTAATCTAACAACTATGATACTGGAAATCAAAGTATAACATCTAACCCTCAGGTCATCTCAAATGTAAAAATAACATGAGTAGCAAGTATCTCTCGGATTAAAATATAACAAGGTACAGATTGCAAACAAGAGAGGCACTACATCCTCCCCCACTAGGCATAGGCTTACTTCTAGAAGTCTTATCTCCCAAAGAGACTACAAAAAGATAGGGGTGCAAATCTCTCAACCGTGTAGCATCTTCCCAAGTAACATATGTCTCATTGCTCGAGTCCCACTAGACCCTTACCTACTCTATGTTTCGACCTCTCAAAATTAGTCTCTGATGTTGAAGGATATGAATGGGCTCCAAAGAAAGCTACCCATCCTCCACCTGTAAAGCATCCCAATCAAGAACATGGGTCACATCAGGAATATATTGTCTCAAAACAGAAATATGGAAAACATCATGGATGTGCGATAGGCTAGGTGGCAATGCTAGTTGATAAGCAACATGACCAATCCTCTTGAGGATCTCAAATGGTCTAACAAAATGTGGCACCAACTTAGAACCTTTCCCATAATAGATGGGGCTCTTCCTCGGAAGCACTCTCAAAAACACCTTATCGCCAATAGAAAAGTGGCGATCCAACCTATGGGCATCTGCATACTTCTTCTTCCTATGTTGGACAGTAACCAAATGCTCTCTAATGTGAAAACAATGCTGCTCCATATTATGAAGCATCTTTGGACCTAGAAGTACTCAGTCTTCCAAATGATCCCAACTCAAAGGGGTACAACATGCTCTACTGTGCAAGGCCTGAAAAAGGTGACTATTAGCATGAATATTGATGCTATGGGGGAGAATTGCAGAACATTGTTATGATGTATTTATAACTATGTTTGTCATTGATGACAACATAGTAATAAGTTTGTAAAAGACTGACAGAGCAACAAACTATAATTTCTGTATTGAGGACATTATATTACTTAATTGCTTATGTGCAGTTACCAACACATACTACATTGTGTATTTGCTACATGGGCAAGTGCGCAGAACCTAAATTGACAGTGTACAAAAGATATGATTAATTTACAGAGAACTGTATAGAAACAAAGTATCAAAAAAGAAGTTCCTATTGTATGATTGCTATAGCTTGTTACAATTGTAGTAAAGGGTTGTGCAGTGAAATGGAGATAGCTTACTAATTGTGGATGACATCAGAGAGTGCGCATGTATGAAAGTCACATGTGTGAAATTTTGTGTATAACTATGAGCCAACAACATTAATTAAATGTGTTTCATTTAATTAACATATGATAATGAAGTATGAGGCTGACTCAAGGATTTATTAATTGTGGTATAAAGGAAAGATGTTTTCTATATTTTAGAGATATGGAAGCAAAGATGACTTGTGAATTACTAAGCAGCATAGCAGAGTGACATACTGATGCGTGTAAGTAACCTTAAGGTTTACTATTGCTAATCATAGAGTTCTAGATTTGATTGCATGATTTGAAGGTGAAGAAGTCTGACGTACTAGACAGAGGAAGAAGTAAAATTCTATATATATAAAATATTGAAAGGAATAATACTGAGTTCAATTGGACAGTGGGTTTGTTGATCTGATCCTGAGGTTGTTTGGATAGTGGGTTCAACTACCTTCCACAACTCCTAACAAGGTTGGCACAACTCCTAACTTAGTTGGAATTTCCTAATAGGGATTCAAAGTCTCTTAACAAGGACTCTTTGTACTAAATGTTGTAATAGACTCCTAACAGGGTCCATCCTCTAACAAGGAATATTCATATTAATACATCATTTTGTGGGCATCATTCCCACCAGGGTTTTCCTCTGATCAAGGGTTTTCCTAGTCAACATATCTGGGGTAATTGTGTATGAGCATCTCTTTATGGTTATTACATTGGTTGATTGATCAAAATTGTTTAAAGAGGATTATTGTTTTAATTATCACATAAATGATTCACCCCCACCTCTCAGTTATATTGGTGGACTATTATTTATAACAATCGGTGTCAGAGCCTTAGGTCCTTGAACAAAAAAAGTCTAACAACTTTGGGAGATCCATGGCAAACATGTTCATAAAAGAAAGTATGAGATTCGATGACACAAATTACGACAACTGGAAGGATAAAATGAAGACTCATCTTTTGTGCATGGGTCCAAGATATTGGCTTGTAACCAAGGCATCTAAAAATATTGCAGAAGAAGACAATCTTGAAAGTTGTACCGAGGAACGAAGAGAAGTATTCATGTGCAACATAAGGGCAAGAGAAGCAATATTGTCAGCACTACTTGAAAGTGAGTATAGCTAGGTAAAACAAATCAAAACATCTCGTGAAATTTGGAAAACCTTAGAAGTTAATTATGAGGGTAATACACATGCAAAAAGAGTTGGATTACAAAATATGTATTTCACATTCCAAGATGCTAAAATGATGGAAGATGAATCTGTAAGAAGCTATATTGACAGAATATTTGAGATTGTTGCAAGAATCACATCTCTTGGTGGAAAGAAATTTGATGATGAATTAATATGGAAGATCTTAAAAAGTCTAACACCACCTTCCAAGACAATAACATAGATGATTCGGGTAATGTTACCTTGTACCACTAATTTCACCAAAGAGACATTGCTTGGTAGATTAGAAGCTGAAGAATTTGATTTGAAACAATCTGGAGAGTTAACAAAAGTTGAGATAGCATTTAACATTAAACTTGGTATAGCATGGAACACAAAAGTGCAAGGAGACATTGCTAGCAACAACAAGTCTATTGGGGAAAAGATCTAGGAAGGAGTGGCTCTTCTTGTGGAAAGAGAAAAAGATGGTAAGAATATCTTTAAATGTTGGACATGTAATGAATATGGTCATTATGCATCTAAGTGTCCCAAAAGAGAGAGAAAATATAAGGGAAGATTTAAATCTAGAAAACCTATAAGTTTTTTATATGCTAATGAAGAAGAAGAGGAAGAAGAATCTAATCAAAACAAAAGTGAAGATGAATTAGGATTCGTAGCTATAAAAGAAGATGATCTTGACAGAGAAATCAAAGAAGAAAGTGTGTTGATCTCACAAGTCGAAAGGAAAGATTGGATTGTTGATAGTGGTTGTTCACATCAAATGACTGGTGATATGAGAAAATTTGTCAAATTCAGAAGCCATGATGGAGGAATTGTTAGAGTGGGGAACAATGCAACCTACCACATCATAGGAATTGGATCCATCACAATAGATGGTAAAACAAATACTGATGATGTTTATTTTGTTGATGGACTGAAACATAACTTGTTAAGTGTTGGATAGCTTATGGACAAAGGTTACCAATTACAATTTGGTAATGACACATGCATTATCAAGAACAAGGAAGGAAAACTACTTAGTATTGGCACAAGAACTAGAGGTAATGTATTTTAGTTAAACTCCACTGAAACAACATGTTTGGTAGCTAAAGTTGACAATAGTTGGTTATGGCACAAAAGATTTTGTCACATTAACTTTGATAACACTGTGAAATATAAGATCACTAAGCCCATTCACATTATTTGTAAGGAATGTATCTTGGCTAAGAAAAAAGAAAGTCTCATTTCCTAGCAAGTAGTTTGGTACTACACAAAAGCTGGAATTGGTTCATACAGATCTAAGTGGTCCTACAAGAACAAGAGGATTCTATGGAGAAAGTTATTTTATGATTTTTGTTGATGATTTTACCAGAATGATGTAGGTAGCTTTTATTAAGGAAAAATCAAAAGCATTTGAGAAATTCAATATATTCAAGAACAAAGTAGAGAATGAATCTGTAGTTAAAATCAAAAGCTTAAGATCATATAGAGGAGGAGAATTCACTTCTAGAGAATTCAATATCTACTATGAAGAGCATAGTATTAGAAGACAACTATCCTCACCCCATACACCTGAGCAGAATGGGATTGCTAAAAGAAGAAACAAATCAATTGTTGAAGTAGCAAGAGCTATGTTATTCAAGAATGATGTACCAAAAACCTTTTGGAGAAAGGCAGTCAATACAACAATATATACACTAAATAGAGTATAGATTAGAAAAGGTATGGAGAAAACACCTTATGATTTTTGGTTTGGTCACTCACCATCAGTCAAATATTTCAGGATATTTGGAAGCAAATGCTACATCAAAAGAGATGATCATACTGGTAAGTTTGATCCAGGGAGAAATGAAGGTATGTTTGTTGGCTATTCATTAAAAAGTAAAGCTTACATATGTTTCAACTATAGAACAAAAACTATAGTAGAGTGCACAAATGTGAAAATAGATGAAAAGTTTGGCACTAAGGAAAAGTTGATGGATTATAACTTTGATGGAGATGATTATTCTGGGATGTCCAATGATGCAATGAACTATTTCTCAAGACTAACAATGACTTACAGAATAATGTGCAAATAAAAGAAGTAAGAGAAGAACATAGCACAATACCTGAGATAAGAGTTGAAGTAACAAATCCTACCCCAAATAAGAATGTAATGAGAATCATCCTACTGATTAGATAATAGGAAGTAAAGAAAAAGGAGTAATGACAAGAAGCAGAAACAATGAAGAACTATGCCTAATATCTCAAGTAGAACCAAAAAGTACAGATGAAGCAATCAAGGATGATCATTAGCTGAAAGCAATGGAAGAAGAACTTCAGAAGATAATAACAAATGACACATGGGAATCAGTTCCTAGACCCAAGGAAAAAAATGTGATTGGTAGAAAATGGGTATTCAAATATAAATGAATGAATAAAGAGAAGTAATAAGAAACAAAACAAGACTAGTATGCAAAGGCTACTCTCAACAAGAAGGAATTGACTATGAGGAAATATATGCACCTGTAGCAAGAATGGAAGTAGTTACAATATTCCTATCATATGTAGCAAATAAAAATTTCAATGTATATCGGATGGATGTTAAGTCAGCATTCTTGAATGGAGAACTTGAAGAAGAAGTCTATATTGAGCAGCTAGAAGGATTTCCTTTGACAAAAGAGAAGGATATAGTTTGCATATTAAAGAAAGCCTTGTATGGATTAAATCAAACACCTAGAACCTGGTATGCAAGGTTAGATAAATACTTAACAAAGCTTAGATTTGCTAAAGGAACAATAGATAGTAACTTGTACTTGAAAGAAATAGAAGATGGTTTGCTAATAATTATTGTATTTTTTGATGATATCATTTTTGGAGGAAATGATGAAGCCAATAACAAATTCTTAGAAGGATATGAAGAATAAGTTTGAGATGAGCATGATAGGGGAAATACAAATTTTCTTAGGATTGCAAATTGTTCAAAGCAAAGAAGGAATCTTTATTTCTTAGACAAAGTATTTAAAAAGATTTGCTAAAAAGATTTGGTCTAGAAAACTATAAACCTATTGGAACTCCTATGGTAACTAGTCACAAATTATCAAGCAAGGATGAAATACCTATTGTTGAACAAAAGAAGTACATATCTATGATTGGAAGATTGTAGTATCTAATTCATAGTAGACCTAATATAGCAAATGCAGTTGGAATTGTGGCAAAATTTCAGGTCGATCCTAAAGAATATCACTACGTAACAGTAAAAAGGATATACAGATATCTAAAAGGGACATTTCATTATGGCATTTGGTATAACAGAAGTAATGACTTTACTTTATGCACATATACTGATGTTGATTGGGCTAGAGATAGGGATGATAGAAAAAGCACCAGTGGAGAAACATTCTTTCTTGGTGGAAGATTGATTTCTTGGCTCAGCAAGAAGCAAGATTGCACCTCACAAAGCACTGTAGAGGTAGAATATGTTGTAGTAGCGAACAATTGTAATAAAGTCATATGGATGAAGCAGATGATGAAGGATATTAAAATTACATTCAAAAAACCTGTTACGATTTACTGTGATAATACAAGCAAAGTTAAGATGTCTAAGAATCCTATTTTGCATTCTAAGACTAATCACATCTCTATAAAGTATAATGTGTTGAAAGAAAAAGTTGTAGAGAAAGAAATTAGACTGGAGTACATTAACACTAAGGAACAAATTGTAAACATTTTCAAAAAGGCCTTACCAAAGGATACGCTTGAGTACCCAAGAGGTATGCATGGGGTTATGCCCCTGTCTATTTTAGAATAAAAGATGCAAAAGTGCATTAGTCTGGGGTATATAGCATCATTATTAGACTAGAATAAATACTAATGCTTCCTCTATGGGGGAGTGTCTATAGCAAACAGAGTCAGCAAAGGACTCTTGGTAATTGGTAAGTGGATACAACAGTGTCTTTAGACACTTGAGTTGTTTATGGATTTATATACAAAATTGTAAAGCAACCGACTGGCTTGTGGTCATGTTGATTAGATGTTCAAGAAAATTGAACCATTTGTGTACTATCTTTGACATTGATGTCAATGGCAGAGAAGTATGGCATAAAAACCATTATACTATGGGGAGAAGTGTTGTAATAAAGGATTTGCATGAAGCAAGATTTGATTGATGAAGAGACTTGTTGGTATTCTTGCAACTAGATGTTTTTCATGTATGTTTCCATCAATGCCAAAGGGAGAGATTGTTAGCATGAATATTGATGCTATGGGGGAGCATTGCAGAACATTGTTATGATGTATTTATAACTGTGTTTGTCATTGATGACAACATAGTAATAAGTTTGTAAAAGATTAATAGAGCAGCAGACTATGATTTCTGTATTGAGGATGTTATATTACTTATCTACTTATGCACAATTACCAACACATACTACATTGTGTATTTGCTACATGGGAGTGCACAAAACCTGAACTGACTGTTAGGATAAACCACAGACAGAAATAAAAAACTACATGCAAATATAACCAATAACAGAAAATAATAGAACACACAGAAATGAACACAAGGCACCAAGATTTAACGTGGTTCACCCAATCCCTGGGCTATGTCCACCAAACAGCAAGTCCGATCTTATTACAATCCAGTGATTACAACCTGATTACAATCCGTAATCCCTTACAGCTCAATACCGCCGCAAGAACCAATTTCGTATCACCACACACAAAAATACCCAACCTTAAGCCCTTTTTATACAAGTATTAAACCGCTTTAGGGTTATAACATGTCGGCCATATGTCGGCCATAATATGTTGGCTACCATGTCGGCTACTTCCCAAAAAAAAAATTTCCCACTATTTATGAAGTATGTACAGTACTTTCCTGATCAGTCACCACAATCTAACACTGACAGTGTACAAAAGATATGATTGATTTATAGAAAACTGTATAGAAATAGAGTATTCGGAAAGCAGTTCTTAGTGCATGATTGCTATAGCTCGTTACAATTGTAGTAAAGGGTTGTGTAGTGAAATGGAGATAGCTTACTAATTATGGATGACATCAAAGAGTGCACATGTATGGAAGTCACACATGTGAAAGTTTGTGTATAACTATGAACCAACAACATTAATTAAATGTGTATTTCATTTAATTAAGATATGATAATGAAGTATGAGGCCGACTCAAGGATTTATTAATTAAGTGTGGTATAGAGGAAAGATGTTTTCCATATTTTAGAGATATGGAAGTGAAAAAGACTTGAAAATTACTAAGCAACAGAGTAGAGTGACATACTAATGTGTGTAAATGTCCTTAAGGGTTACTGTTACTAATCACAAAGTTCCAAATTTGATTGCATGATCTAAAGGTCAAGAAGTATGACGTACTAGACAAAGGAAGAAGTAAAAACCTGTTACACATCTATTATTTTGAAAGGAATTGTATTGAGGTCAATTGGACAGTGGGTTTGTTGATCTAATCCTAAAGTTGTTTGGACAGTGGGTTCAACTACCTTCCACAACTCCTAACAGGGTTGGCACAACTCCTAACAGAGTTGGAATTTCCTAATACAGATTCAAAGTCTCCCAACAAGGACTCTTTGTACTAAATGTTGTAATAGGCTCCTAATAGGGTCCATCCTCTAACAAGGAATATTCATATTAGTACATCATTTTGTGGGCATCATTCCCACTAGGGTTTTCCCTCTGATCAAGGGTTTTCGTAGTCAACATATCTGGTGTAATTGTGTATGATCATCTCTTTATGGTTATTACATTGATTGATTGATCAAGATTGTTTAAAGAGGATAATTGTTTTAATTATCACATAACTAATTCATACCCCCCCTAGTTATGTTAGTGGACTATTGTTTCTAATAGTGACATGCCAAGAGAACTATGATACCCATTATTATATCCAAATTCAACAAGGTATAAATAATCCTCCCACTTCACCTACCTATCCATCACATACATGCGAAGCATGTCTTCTAGAACCTGGTTCACTCTTTCTATCTGAGCATCAGTCTCTAGGTGATAAGCCAAACTAAAATTGAGCTACACACCCAAAGCATGCTGGAGAAACATCCACATTGTTGAAGTAAACACCGGATCTCTATCTAAAATAATCTGATGAGGGATCCCATGCAATTGAACAACATCTTCCAAAAAAAAATGCACTACAAAAGAAGTTGTGTAGGATGTCCTCATGGCTGAAAAATGTACTACGTTGGACAACTTGTCCACTGTCACCATAATACAATCATGTCATCATGATGACATAGGAAACCTTGTGATGAAACCAATACATATTGTATCCCATTTCCACTCTAGAATGGCATGCGGATGCAAAAGACCCACTACATGTTTATGCTCTACCTTCACTCTTTGACACTCAAGACATCGAGCAACAAAATCAACAACATCTCACCTCATCCCCACCCAAAAGTACAACTATTTAAGATTGGCATGCATCTTCTTGATGTCGAGATGTGGAGAATACAATACACAATGTGCTTCCAACAAAACTAGGGTACAAAGATCACCGGACATTGGAACATAGATACACCCCAAGTGTTATAGTAGTCCATAAAACTCAAGAAAATAACCTTAAAACCTCCCCTTACGGTTACGTCCAGACTCAATCTTCGCCCTCACCTCCTAATGCCAAGTGTCACAAGGAAAAGCCTCCAAGATACAACCTCACAAATCCACTCCCAATGAAAACATTGATATCTCATGTTGCCTCCTACTCAAGGCATCCATCATGACATTTTCTTTCCCTTTAATGTAGTGAACATCAAAGTCATATTCACACAGGAACTCCATCTAGCGATGTTATCATGCATTCAAGTTTGGCTGAGTAAAGATATACTGCAAGCTCCTATGATTGCTATGCAACTCAAACCTGTGTCCCAAAAGGAAATGCCTCCAAAAAACAATAGCATGCACTATGGTCACAAGTTCCAAATCATGAGTGGGGTATTTAAGCTCATGGTCCTTGAGTTTTCTAGACTCATATATATTCACTCGACCATCCTACATCAATACCACACCCACACCTTCCAATAAAGCATCTGTGTAAACCACAAAATCGCCTATAGGATTAAGCACTGCAAGGATAGGTGCATTGGTCAAACACTCCTTAAGAGAAATGAATGTTGCCTCACATTGGTCTAACCAAACATAATTCTTCCCTTTCGACTGAAGAGAAGTGATGTGATGAGCTACACGTGAATAATTCTTCACGAAGCGACAGTAATAACCTGCCAATCCCATGGAACTACGAACTTCAAAAACATTAGTGGGTACTAACCAATCCATGATAGTTTGAATTTTCTCTAGATCCACCACCATACCATTTCTAGTGATGATATGCCCCAAATACTTCACCTCTAATTGGAAGAATCCAAATTTACCAAAGTTGTCATACAACTGATGATCTCGCAAGCATTGCAACACTTGGAGTAAATGGACCTCATCTTCCTTTATAGTCTTCAAATAGATTAATATGTCACCCAAGAATACAATGACACACTGATCAAGGTATATGCAAAATACTCCATTCATCAGACTCATGAACACTGATGGCGCATTAGTTAACCTAAAGGGTACAACCGTGAACTCGTAATGCCCATATCATGTACAAAACATTGTTTAATGAATGTCAGCTTTGTGAATACAAAATTGATGGTATCTTGATTTAAGATCAATCTTCAAGAATACTCGTGCTCCCTTCATCTAATTGAATAGGTCATCTATCATCGATAAAGGATATCAATTCTTCATCATCACCTTATTCAACTATTGGTAGTCAATGCATAAGTGGAATGATCCATATTTCTTCTTCACAAAGATGACTGGTGCACCCCATGAGTATACACTAGGATGAATATAGCCCTTGGCTAACAATTCCTCCAACTAAAATCTAATCTCACTCAACTCCTAAATAGTCATGCGGTAAGGAGCTTGTGAAATCGACTCTGCTTGTGGTATGAGATCGATCTGAAAATCAATGTCATGTTGCGATGGCATACCTGGTATCTCATCAAGAAATATGTCTACATACTCATGAAGGAGTGGGTGATCATCAAGTGTCATTGTACAACTCTCAGCCTCCTCAATATCACTGATAGAAACTAAAAACATTTGACATCCCTTCCGCACACTCCACTTTAGTTGATTAACTAAAATCTTCTAAAGTGAGACTTGTCTTTGAACCCCTAAAAGCTCCACCTGCCCATGTGTGTCATCAACACAAAGCACCAACTTATGATGACAATCTATATTCGCCTGATGGGTGGCTAACCAATCCATGCCCAACACAATGTCATATGATCCTAAAGATAGGATGTGAGGATCCATTATGGTGGTGAAGGTACCCAAGTTTAACGTACAACTATTGACCAAGGAGTCTACAACTACTTTGGATCCTGTGGCTAACTCAACTTGCCACCTATCAACTTGACATGATGCCACTAGCCCACATCATTGAACAAGAGATGGTGAAATAAAAAAAATTGAAGCACCTGAGTCAAATAATATTGAAGATGAAATACCATGTAATGTACCTGTAGCCTCAACTAGGGTACCCTAGTGCTCAACTTGATGGTTATCAACCATCGCAAAGGCTCAATGGCTTCTACCTGCATCTCCCATAGTAGGCTCAGATCTAGTTACACCTCTACGAAGTCATGAGGAAGGCTTAATAAAATACCTCACTAATTTATGGCCAAGCTGGCCACAAGAATAACATTCTCTTGCAAAGCTAGAACCGGGTCCAAGTCCACCCTAAGCAGTACTAGAATATGGTGCACTACCCCTATTAGAGTTTTGCTGACTACTTTGAGGAGGGCATTCCTTCTGAGACTTTTGGCCATGACTTTGGTCATCCCCTTTCTTCCTTGAGGCACTTAAGTTTTGTCCACCCTTAGACCAATACCCATTTTGTTGATTCTTATGATGATGACCACCTTGAAAGGGTTTTGATTGGGTTTGGCCCTTTCCTAAGGACTGAGTAAACTATGCATCTTGTCCTAAAGTTCTTGCACTATGGCTTTAAGAACTCAATTTACCAATGAACCCATTAGCCAAATTATTCTCAACAATCTGTGTCTTGTTTGCAGCAAGAATAAGTGTCTTAGGTTGATGCATCTGAACCTCTCCAATAAGGGAGTCCTTCAGACCTCAGACAATTTGTTAAGTAAGGAGTATCTCATCATGATTATAGCATGAGTACCACCTAAGCTTAAAGAATCTAATCTTGTACTGGTCCACTAACATGTTCCCTTATTTAATCTCATGGAAATTATTAGCATGAGACTCCCTGAATTGAGGGGATAAAAATCTCTCTCTGAATCTCTCCTCAAATATCTCCCAGGTGAGATCTTTGATGCTAATCTAGAGTTTATGCCCCTTTATATTTCACCAAATGGATGAGTGTTCTCTCAGCTACATAATTGCACAATGGACCCTTAGATTGGTTGCATATGGGTATATGGAAAGGTAATGTTCCATATTTAATAACCAATTCTTCACCTTGAGGTCACCTCCCCTGCCATCATAAAATGGTGGTTTGGACTGCTGAAGAGATTTCATAATGTCCAAATAGATGGAATCCTCACCATCATGGTCCTACCACCCTGATGATGACTTCTGCCACCAGGTGGTGTGCAAAAATGTTCATACTCACGCTCCTCCTCTCTATGCTGAAACATGTAGAAATCTCCATGATGAGATCTCTCTTCTTGACCACGGTCATGTTGGTTTTCCTCTACACAAGGTCCCAACTGAGTGATCATTTCCTGAAGCAAAGACAATAGTGCCCCAATGCCACCTTGATCATTATTACCCTACTCTTCTCCACCAACCTAATGTTCTTCCTCTTGGTTTTCTTCTTCATGGTTATTTCATGTTTACTACCTTGACTACCAGGTCTATGTGCAAGAGGCATCACTATGGAAGCAACAAGATAAGATTTAACTCATACGTAGCAATCATAAGAGTCACAAGCATGAACCGCAACAAGATATCAAAATAACAAACATAAGATAACAATATACGCACTGAAAACAATAACATAGTGGAAGCATAACATAGAGATCTCAATGTTGCAACATGGGCTTTGATAACAAATGTAATGCCCTACTTAGAGATCCTTGGAACAAGGATAAATATAAGCCAAGGTTACTTTTTTTTAAACAACAAGTATAGATGCACACAACAATGAACATACAAAGATAACAAAGATTGCAATAGGAGACTAAACAAACATGCAATACCAACGGATCTCCAAATGCCACTATTGACCAAAAATGACAAACTATGGAAGTCACAAAATGCATTTGAATCTAAAACATCTTGAATTTGAAAGGTCAAACCCTAGGGTTCAAGAAATTTGTAAAGGGTATCCCAGTCACCTATCAAAACCTTTTGGTCAAGTTGAAAAGTGCCTACTGGTCACCTAAGCAAGTTTTCACACTGACCTAGGTGATATTTCCAAACAGCCATGGGCGATACTTAACTAGTATCATATGACATTTCTATAATGGTCATGCGATACTTTCAAGGTTCAAGTGATAAAGTTTCTAAGGTCGTACAACACTCTTCTAGTGCCATACAACATTTCTTCAAAAGGCATATGATACTTTCTAGTATCACACGATAAATTTCCCTTGGGTGTGTGATACTTTCTAGTATCATATAATGTTTCTTCTTTGGGCATATGATACTTTATAAGTATCATCCAATGCTAGCACATTGTCACCTAGGAAATGCAAGAAACATTCCAAGAACATTCAAAGGGATAAAATAATGAGTTAGAACCTCCACACTGGGGAGTACCAGATCCACAACTTGAGGCTTGGACACTCGAACATATGAGAAACAATATGAAATTATAGCTAACCATCTAAACCATAACAACATAAGAAAAAGTATTGAAAGTAACATCGCAATGTACAAAAACAACTATACTCTTGCATAGTTCCTCCCAACTGTAATAGCATCATGAGGCCTCAAAGGCCCTAACCATCCCCCATGCATAACATCCCAAACTGCTGATTGGATAGTTAGAGTTATCTTATGAGGTTGTCACTACTAAAGGTAATAACATCATAACAACAAGAACATTTAATCAATGTACAACAATAAAGCAGTAGATATTCCAAGTAAGTAAATCTCATCATCTAACTATGTGTTAAACATCATAATATAGGAATGTGTCAATGAAACTAATATCATCTAAACATGATATCCAAGCATTCCAATTAAGGCATAAATCACAAGGAAGCATACTCTAGAATCCTGAATATACCAAGTGAACATCACGCATTGGCCACAACTAGAATTAGATCATCTCTATACACCGATCCCTAGTAGTGGTATAGGTAGCTATGCCTCCCAACTATGTGAAACCCATAGGTCCACTCTCACCGTGCTGATGAAGATAATGATCCAAACAAAAACACACATAAAGAAAATGTCCATGGCTAATATTCATGCCAAATAGTAAAGAGGATTGTAACCAAGATCATGAGATAATGCAAGTGGATTAGGTACTAGTCAAACACTCTATGGGCCACTATGTAGGGGCTTGCTAGAGGGTAAGTAGCTTGGCATTGAGTAATTTTATTATTTTTTAATTACTTAAAATATCATACTCAATATTATTTAATTTATAATATAGATTAAATTATTATTTCCTATTATTTATTTATTTTAGTATTAGTTTTAATATGACTTTGTTATTATTATTTATTTTGTTGGTGTAATTAAATATTCACTGATTACACTTACTTAAGCTTACTTAGGATAATGCATTGCATAGTAGTTTGTGATTGAGACACTTAGAAGTTTGCACCTTAATTAAACACATGGTGTAGGAGAATTCCACTCTAGGTGGTCATAGTTGTTATCTCATTCCACCTTTAGTGCACATATCACATTATCATCCTCATCATCACACATACTTCATTGCATAATGTAGGATTATCCACCTTTGGTGGGCATGTGATTCCACCTTGTGTGGGTGATAGCTTATCTTCTCCTTATCTTTGTCTCTTATCACCTCTCCTATATAAGGAGGCCTATTATGTACAGTTTAAGTCAATCTATTGGATGTCAATCAAGTTTGTTATCAATAATAGCATTCTTGCATCTCCATGCAATTGTCTTGCCAATCTCTTGTGGAGGTTTTCTTGGTCTTTCATTTGATTCTAGGGGTGTTGTAGAGTCACCTAAAACTTTGAGATGGTATCAAAGATCTCATGGTGTGAAGACCTCTTCTCAAAAAGTGAAATCTTCTCATTGTTGGTGCAGTGTTTGGCAATTCAGACATCTCAATTTGGAGGAGATTTCAGGATTTCTATTTTGTGACCTTCTATTGCAGGTGAAAATTGGAGCATGTTGGTGCAAATTAGAGGTTGGCATCATATAGAGGAGGTCCAAAAACCCCTAAATAGATTTTTATTATATCCAAATCGGACATCAGAGGCCAAATCGAGAGACATTCGATTTTTGAAGGTGCGACGACGATGATTTAGAAAAAATAATTTCAGAGGCAATTTTCAAACAACGATATCTCCCTCATACAGACTCCTTTTTTCGAGATTTTTTTTAAAATTTGTTTTGGGGTAGAATTTCACAATCTACACAATGGTGTAGGTGATTGTGGATCTCTATCTCTAATTTTTTTGAAAATCACAAAACCCATTTTTTGCAACTTTCAAGGCTTTGTTTGGTTACATCCTATAGCATTTTAAGGTGTAATTTTTTTTGAAAGTGCATGATTTTTCCTCTACTTTCTAGATATGTAATCATATTTTAGTGATTTGGAGTGGACATATCACTTTAAAAAATAAGTCTATTTTGGTTATATTTGTATTTGGTGAATACTTGGGTTTCAATTTTCTTAATTGAATTAGTAATTTGAAGGAGTTATCAATTAATTTCAATCATCATTTGATTTCATTATGGATTTTTCAAAAGTTCCATTGCTTACTCCACATAACTATCATGAATGGAAACAAGTAGTTTTTGATCAATTGATGAGTATTGGATTTCTTAGAATGATTCTTGGACAGGATCTAGAACTAGCTACAGGTGTTGCAAAAAGAAGGAAATAGTTTGATAGAATGGATAAAGCACTTGGATCTCTTAGATCTACCATATCTCATAATTTTCTATATCATATTGCATCTTGCACACATCCTCATGATGCCTGGACAACACCGGAGGGGATCTTTGGTAAACCTGATAGAATAAGAAAATTCAAATTGGAGAATGAACTTATAGGTCTAAGTCCATGTGACTTTGATAATATTCAAGACTTTTTCTCTAAGTTCAATTTCATTAGATTGGAGCTTTCTAATTGTGGCATTATTAAAGATGATAAGCAATTGATAATATCTATTCTTTCCAAGCTAGGTCTTGAACATTCAATCTTTGTTTCCATATTCTATGCTACTATGGATGCCCTTGGTAGTGCATACAAAATTCCTTCTCTTGATGAATTTGCAACTTAGCTAATAAGGAAACAAGAAAAGTTAGCACACATGGATCTATTGAAGTCTTCAAAACATCAAGAATTGGTTACATATGACTCCACTCCAAAAGCCTCCAAAGATAAGAAGCAACACAAAGATGCTAAGAAACATGATAAATGTGATGAATCTCCTTCAGAACAAAATATTGAATCCAAGTCCTCTTTAAGAGAGGAAACTCTTATTGCAAAAAGTTAGGACATGATGAGCATAAATGTTTCCATAAGAAGATTGATGAGCTCACTCAAATTCTTCAAAAGAACAATATCTAGTTGCCCTCATTAGTGTCTTCTCCTTCTTCTCAATATCAGGCAATTGCTACATTGACATCATCATCCAAAGATAAAGGAAAAGCACTCATTGCTTCCACACATCCTGAGAAAGGTAAATGGCTTCTTGATTCAGGTGCATCACATCAAATGACATCTTTGATGGATATGTTTTCTTCTATCGAGCCTTGTATTTCTCCACCTATATTGATGGGTAATAATACATACATGAAGGTTTGTGGTAAAGGTTCTATTCCTATGGGAGAGGGTACATCTAATGATGTTCTTTGTGTACCATCCTTGACCACTAATCTCCTTTACATTTACCAAATTACTCACGGGACACAAGTTAAAATTGATGAGTTCACTCTTGATTAAGTCTATATTAGGGACACGAAGACTAGAGATGTCATACCTATGAGAGTTGTTGATCATACATGACGCTCATATTTTTTTGCACTTTTGTTGATAATGATGATCATATTCATGATGTACCTAACCCTTTATCAAGGGTGAATTATTCATGTGAGGAGAACATTGGACACTTGAATCATTTTGTTCTTGAGACAAGTGTTGAACTTCCTACTCCTCCACCTCCTACTTCTTCAGACATGATTTCTACTATTTAGTAGGATGACCTTTTTTCTTTAGATCTTGCAGTGTGGGATGAATCCCTCGATGCTCTTTCAGATGAGTCTCATAATGTAGATTTGGTTAATACATCTAAGGGAGTTTCTCTTCGAGATACTTCTTCACCTTCTTTGGAGATTGGATTTCCCAACTCTTCATGTTCTCTTATTTTTTCACATCTCATAGGTTAGCTTGATGGTGTACAGAATCTTTGAGCTTGGAGACAATTATTCAATCTTCAGAGTTGCATACATGGAGACCTTCTTCCTCCTTCCTCACTTTTTACATGGAGTGGCTTCTTTATCATTTCATGTATTTATCTCTTCCTAAGGGGAGACATATTTCTTGTAGGCATTGGATTATCTTTTGTTTGTAGGTACTCTTCATCTACATTGGAGCTTGTTCATTATGGGGGAGATATCATGTCTCTTTATTTCCTTCCTATGTGGGAATCATTATTTGTCTATACATGATGTATGCAATTTTTGGGGGTTCTTGAGTACTCCATCCATTCATGCATCTTGTTTTCATCTCTCTTTTTGGAAGAGGGTTTTTCCTATGAGGTTTTATCTCTTTCTCTACTTGATGAGAGATTGCATTTCATGTATTGCATTGCATATTGTACATGAGTAACTAAAATGGCCTACTAGCGAGGACCCATCTTACATTACAAGTTTAAGTGAATTACCCTAAGTTGCACTTAAGGGGGGGTGTTGGTGTAATTAAATATTCACTAATTTCATTTACTTAAGCTTATTTAGGATAATGCATTGCATAGTAGTTTGTGATTGAGACACGTAGGAGTTTGCACCTCAATTAAACACATGGTGTAGGAGAATTCCACTCTAGGTGGTCATAATTGTTATCTCATTCCACCTTTAGTGCACATATCACATTATCATCCTCATCATCATACATACTTCATTGCATAATGGAGTATGATCCACCTTTGGTGGACATGTGATTCAACCTCATGTGGGTGATAGCTTATCTTCTCCTTATCTTTGTCTCTTATCGCCTCTCCTATATAAGGAGGCTTATTATGTACATTTTAAATCAATCCATTGGATGTCAATCAAGTTCATTATCAATAATAGAATTTTTGCATCTTCATGCAATTGTCTTGCCAATCTCTTGTGGAAGTTTTATTAGTTTTTCATTTGATCCTGGGGGTGTTGTACAATCACCTAAAACTCTAACATATTTAACAACATTGTATTATCTAATTATTATTAAAATCTATCTTAAAATGGGGTTATGATAGTCCATCCTTCTTCAAATTGCTTGTCCTCAAGTAATTAGATAATTTATTCTATTGAATTGAAATATATATATCTTTTAGTCCAAATTCTTAGGTTGCTATCATGTATATTTTTGAATCCTTTCTAATAGTCATTAACTCTCTACATTACCCTTTCATATAAATTATTTTTTAAGATCCTTTTTAACCCTAAAAGATTGTAAGATCATGCTCTGATACCACTGTAATATCTCCACTATGGTTAGTTTGGAACAAGTAATACCTACAAAATAATAGTTAGAATCACAACAATAAGAAATCTAACTATTTTATTCTACCCTCTAATTTAACCCCAATCTTAAGGACATCTGCAGATCAGGCTTCCTAGTTCATAACTACCTCATCACCTTTCTAGGAGGCCACCCCTTAAGATTCTTCTTGGATGTGCAACCTCTATCCAAGACCAATCACATATGCATATGCTGACATCATCAAAATATTTTGGCATGTTGACTCTCGACCATGGTGGACAATGGAGTTCTTCATATCTCACATGCTCCTTTCTTTGAGTCTCATTAATCTCCATGGTGTTAACCCCATGAGCTAACACAATATTATCCACAAGTATGATTCCTTAATATAAATAAATTTATAAACATTTATAAACAAATATAATCCATAAATATACATTTCTTACCTTCTTCTTTTCCAAAAGTCACAACCTTTCATAATACAAATCCTTTGAAAAGTCACAACACTTCATAGTTATAATCCTTTCGAAAAGTCACAACACTTCATAACTAGAATCTTTTGGAAAAATCCCAATACTTTATAACTAGTTTATTTTTGAAGAGTCACAACTATGCATAATTATGACTCTTTTGAAGATTCATATCCTTTCAATATCATTGATTCCTTTTCAGAAAGTCACTTCCTTATTTTCTTCATATTACTTTCCTCTTCCATTTTTGCTTTTTGAGCTCCTATCTTCTCTTCTTCATTTTTCCCTCTCTCTAAAATAAACTCTCCTCTCTTTTATATCTTAATTTTAAGGAGTCATGTCTATTTGTTCAACATCTCTGGACTTTTCATTAGATTTAGTTAATTTAAATTATCCTATGTTATATTATTTATTTACTTATTTGTGTTTATTGTTATTTATTATTAAATTTTGTTTAGAAAATTAACATACTTTCTACAATAGTCTCTTGTATTTAATTTTATTTCTTTATTTACTCATTGGAATTTAATTATTTAAAATGTTACACTAAATATTATTTGATAATATAGATTAAATCATTATTATTTCCTATTTTTGTAATTTTAGTATTAGTTTTAATATGACTTTATTATCATTATTTATTTAAAAACATCGTATTATCTAATTATTATAAACATTATATTTTAAAGGGATATGCTAGTCCACCCTTCCTCAAATTGCTTGTCCTAAAGCAATTTGATAATTTCTTCTGTTGAGTTGAAATCAATATTTCATTTAGTCCAAATTCTTAGGTTGCTATCATGTATATACTTGAATCCTTTCTAATAGTCATTAACTTTCTACATTACTCTTTCATATAAATTATTTTTCTAGATCATCTTTAACTTACAGGATGGCAAGATCATGATCTAATACTACTATAATGTCCCCACTATTAGGGTTAGTTTGGGACAAGTAATATTTGTAAAATAATAGTTAGAATCACAATAATAACAAAATTAACTATATTATTCTACCCTCTAATTTAACCCTAATCTTAAGGATATCTCTAGATTAGACTTCCTAGCTTATAGCTACCCCATCATCTTCTCAGGAGGGCACCCCTTAAGATTCTTTTTGGATGGACATTCTCTATTCAAGGCCAATCACATATGCATATGTTGACATCATCATAATATTGTATCACTTTAATTCTTGACCATGGTGGATAATGAAGATCTTAATATCTCACACACTTCATGCTTTAAGTCTCATTAGTCTCCATGTTGTTAACTCCATGAACTAACTCAATATTATCCACAAGTATGATTCATGAATATAAATAAATTTATAAACATAATTAAATTAATTTAATCCATAAACATACCTTTCTTACCTTCTTTTCCAAGAGTCACAACCTTTCATAACACAAATCCTTTGAAAAGTCAGAACACTTCATAGTTATAATCCTTTTGAAAAGTCACAACACTTCATAACTAAAATATTTTAGAAGAGTTCCAATAATTTATAATCACAATATTTTTGAAGAGTCGCAACAATTCATAATTATGAACATTTCTAAAGTTCGCATCTTTTCAATATGATTGATACCTTTTCAAAAAGTCATTTCCTTATTTTCTTGATTACTTTCCTCTTCCATTTTTCCTTTTTAAAATCCTATCTTCTCCTCTTCTTTTCTCCCTCTCTCTGAAATAAACTCTCCTCCCTTTTATATCGCAATTTTAAGGAGTCATGTCTATTTGTTAAACATCTCTGGACTTTTCATTAGATTTAGCTAATTTATATTATTCTATGCTATACTATTTATTTACTTACTTATTTTTGTTTATTATTATTTGTTATTAAATTTTATTTAGAAAGTTAACATACTTTCTACAATATTATCTCTTGTACTTAATTTTATTTCTTTATTTACTCATTGAGATTTTATTATTTTTTAATTATTTAAAATATCACACTAAATATTATTTAATTGATAACATAGGTTAAATAATAATAATTTCTTATTTTTAAATTTTATTATTAGTTTTAAAATGACTTGTTTATCATTATTTATTTAACAACATTGTATTATCTAATTATTGTTAAAATTCTATCTTAAAAAAGGGATATGACAAACCACCCTTCCTCAAATTTGTTGTCCTCAAGTAATTAGATAATGTTTTCTATTGAGTTGAAATATATATTTCTTTCAGTCCAAATTCTTAGGTTGCTATCATGTATATGTTTGAATCCTTTCTAATAGTCGTTAACTTTATACATTACTCTTTCACATAAATTATTTTTCTAGATCCTCTTTAACCCAACAGGATGGCAAGATCATTCTTTGATAGCACTATAATGTCCCCACTATTAGGGTTAGTTTGGGACAAATAATACCTACAAAATAATAGTTAGAATCATAAAAATAACAAAACTAACTATATTACTTTACTCTCTAATTTAACCCCAATCTTAAGGATGTCTTCATATCAGGATTCCTAGCTCATAGCTACCTCATCATCTTCTCAGGAGGGCACCCCTAAGATTCTTCTTGGATGGGCATTCTCTTTTCAAGACCAATCACATATTGCATATGTTGACATCATCAAAATATTCTAGCACACTGATTGTTGGCCATGGTGGACAATGGAGATCTTAATATCTCACATGCTTCATACTTTGAGTCCCATTAATCTCCATGGTGTTAACCCCATGAGCTAACACAATATCATCCACAAGCATGATTCATTAATATAAATAAATTTATAAACAGAATTAAATAAATATATTCCATAAACATACCTTTCTTACCTTGTTCTTTTCCAAGACTCACAACCTTTCATAATATGAATCCTTTGAAAAGTCACAACACTTCATAGTTCTAATCTTTTTCAAAAATTCACAACACTTCATAACTAAAGTTCTTTGGAAAATTCCCAATACTTTATAATCGCACTATTTTTTAAGAGTCACAACTATTCATAATTATAACCCTTTCAAAGGTTCACATCCTTTCAATATTATTGATACCTTTTCAGAAAGTCACTTCCTTATTTTCTTCATATTACTTTTCTCTTTTTTTTCTTTTTCTTTTTTAACCCTTTTTGAACTCCTATCTTCTCCTCTTATTTTTCCCCTCTCTCTAAAATAAACTCTCTTCCCTTTTATATCTTAATTTAAGGAGTCATGTCTATTTGTTAAACATCTCTTGACTTTTCATTAGATTTAGTTAATTTATATTATTCTATGTTATATTATTTATTTACTTATCTATATTTATTATTATTTGTTATTAAATTTTATTAAGAAAGTTAACATACTTTCTACAATATTGCCTCTTGTATTTAATTTAATTTCTTTATTTACTTAGTGAAATTTTATTATTATTTAATTATTTAAAATATCACACTAAATATTATTTAATTGATAATATAGATTAGATAATTATTATTTCCTTTTTTAGTATTGGTTTTAATATGATTTGGTTATCATTATGTATTTAAGAATATTGTATTATCTAATTATTACTAAAATTCTATCTTAAACTAGGGATATGATAGTCCACCCTTTCTCAAATTGCTTGTCCTTAAGCAAATAGATAATTTATTTTGTTGAGTTAAAATATATATTTCTTTTTTTCCAAATTATTAGGTTGCTATCATGCATATGTTTGAATCTTTCTAATAGTCTTTAACTTTCTACATTACTCTTTTATATAAATTATTTTTCTAGATCCTCTTTAACCCTATAGGATGGCAAGATCATGCTCTGATACCATTGTAATGTCCCCACTATTAGGGTTGTTTGGGGACAAGTAATACTAGCAAAATAATAGTTAGAATCAAACCAATAACAAAACTAACTATATTATTCTACCCTCTACTTTAACCCCAATCTTAAGGACATCTCTACATCAAGCTTCCTAGCTCTTAGCTACCTCATTGTCTTCCTAAGAGTGCACCCCTTAAGATTCTTCTTGGACGGGCATCCTCTATCCAAGTCTAATAACAAATGCATATGTTGACACCATAAGAATATTCTAGCACATTGATTCTCGGTCATGAGGGACAATGAACATCTTAATACCTCACATGCTCCATGCCTCAAGTCTCATTAATCTCCATGATGTTAACCTCATGAGCTAACACAATATTATCTACAAGTATGGTTTATTAATGTAAATAAATTCATAAACATAATAAAACAAATATAATCCATAAACATACATTTCTTACCTTCTTCTTTTCTAAGAGTCACAACCTTTCATAATATAAATCCTTTGAAAAGTCACAATGCTTCATAGTTATAATCCTTTCAAAAAGTCACAAAACTTCATAACTAAAATCCTTTGGAAAAGCCTCAATACTTCATAACCAATATATTTTTGAAGAGTTACAACTATGCATAATTATGACTCTTTCAAAGATTCACAACTTTTCAATATCATCAATACCTTTTCAGAAAGTCACTTCCTTATTTTTTTCATATTACTTTCCTCTTCCATTTTTTCTTTTTGAACTCCTATCTTCTCCTCTTCTTTTCTCCTTCTCTCTAAAATAAACTCTCCATTTTATATCTTAATTTTAAGGAGTCATGTCTATTTGTTCAACATCTCTTAACCTTTCATTAGATTTAGATAATTTATATTGTTCTATGTTATATTATTTATCTACTTACTTATTTGTGTTTATTATTATTTGTTATTAAATTTTATTTAGAAAGTTAACATACTTGCTACAATATTGTTTCTTGTATTTCATTTATTTCTTTATTTACTCATTGCAATTTAATTAGTTTTTGATTATTTAAAATGTCACACAAAATATTATTTAATTGATAATATAGATTAAATAATTATTATTTCCCTATTTTATATGTTAGCATTAGTTTTAATATGACTTTATTATCATTATTTATTTAACAACATTTTATTATCTAATGGGTTTCAAGTTTTTATTCTAGACCCTTTAGTTGATTTTGCCATGTCTTCCATGGATTTCACCTTAGTGGGCAAATTTTTAGGTGCTAGACTAGATCTTGAATCTCTTAGAAAAATGGTGAAAAAGAAATGGGTTATTAGAGGAGAGGTAGATATTGCTCCCATGTTGAATGACTTCTTTTCGTTTATCTTCCACTGTAAAGAAGACATGGATAGAGTTCTTTGTGGAGGCTCGTGGTCTTTTGGTAAAAGTTCTCTCACCATTAAAAAATGGGAACCCAACATGGATCTTTCAGACTCTTTTTTTCTTAACCACTCCCATTTGGGCAAGACTTCTAGGACTCCCTTTAGAATTCTGGCATGAAGACATCTTTAAAGGTATTGCCAATTCTTTTGGAGAACTTGTGGCTTTGGATAATGCAACAGCTTCTAGAACCAAACTTCAATGTGCCAAAATTTTTGTTAAGGTAGCAGACCTGAATCACCTCCCAACAAAGGTGGATCTGATTTCCAAGTTGGGTAAAAGAACTCAAGAAATCCTTTTTGAAGATCTACCTAACTCCTGCTATGCTTGTAAGAAGCAGGGGCATTTGGTTAAAAATTGTTTGTCCAAAAGTAAAATTTAGGCTAGCAGTGGTTTGGAAGGGAAAAAGAACAAGGTTTAGTAAAAGAAAGTATGGAAACCCAAAGAAGGCCATTGCCAAGAACAAAAGAGTAATGAATTTTTTTAGGTTCCACAGGCTGAGGTGGATAAAGAGAACGCTTCTGAGGAAGCTAACTTTGAGAAAGAAGGTCCTGGTTTACAGTCTAAAACCAGTTTACCTGAACAAGAATTAGAAAATCAGGTAGATTCATCAAAACAAATCGTTATTTATCAGAGGATAGAAGAACAATGGAGAGATTTTGATGACAAAATTGTGCTTGAGGATGGTGAAATCTTGGCTGAGATTGAAAATTTACTCGAAGAAGGATTTCCTCCTTTTTCTCAATCCAGGGAGATTCAGGGGCAACCCCAAGTTGAAAATGACCTTTCTATGGTGGAGCCTCCTCCCCTAGATGATGTGAAAGAAAATGGCTCAATTCATAAACCAAACCAAAGGAAAAGGGCTAAAAAAAAGAGCATTACTAAGGGGGTAGAGACTAGAAGCAACAAAATAGATCAGCATATGATCAAGGTGAAACCTCTTGCTTCTAATCCGAAAAAAACTAGGAAAAGAATAGAACAACACTCTAAGGTGAAACCAGATGTTGGTTCACTGGACAAACCTGGAAGAAGATCTACTAAGAAAACTAGAGAGTTAGAAAATATGCATAATATTGCTGATGGTAGGCAGGCAACAATTCTGGATTTTACTCCTAAAAATTAGATATGAAGATCATAACCTGGAATATTAGGGGGTTGAATAGTACTCATAAACTGGACATTGTTAGAAATTTTGTTAGAGAACAAAAGCATGATTTTCTCCTGCTTCAAGAGACTAAGATGAATAAAGAGAAAGTGGAATAGATTAAAGCTTTTAAAAACTATTTAATAAATGCTAGCAGTTCAGAAGGGGCATCAGGGGGAACTCTGATGTTATGGAAGAAGAACTGTTTCTTTGGAATAATTTTGATTGCTAGTAAACATCTTATGATAGCCAAAATTAGTAGTTTAGACTAGAAGGAAGGTTGGTATATTGTGAATATTTATGCTCCAAACATAAAGCATCTAAGGAAAAAGGTCTGGGATTTTGTTTCTAATTTTAAAAGTAAAGACTATTCTAGATGATGGATCATTATGGGAGATTTTAATGTCCCTCTTTATGACCATGAGAAAATGGGAGGTAATGCTACTCAGTTGGAAGGAAGATTGGATTTAATGGATTTCATAAATAAAAGGGCTTAATGGATTTGGACCTTTTAGACCTCTATGGAATCCAGTTCACGTGGAGCAACAAGAGAGTTGGTAATGAATGTATTCAAGCTAGGCTTGACTATGCTCTTATTTCCCCTGATTCGACTAAAGACTTCATCTATAAGCTGGAAGCTTTTCAGAAAATCGGATCCGATCATTTCCCTCTTATCTTCACTGCTGAGAAGATTAACCTTAAGAAGAATTTTCCTTTTAGATTTGAGAAGATGTGGATGCAGCACCCACAGTTTGAAAGTAAATTGAAAGAATGGTGGAATATTGATTTTGAAGGCACTGCCCTCTTTAGAGTTGCTTCCAAGCTTAAAAATGTTAAAAGGGAAGTCAAAAAATGGAACAAGAACAGCTTTGGGAACATTTTTGAGAACAAAACTGTTATTAAGGAGGAAATTCTAAATATACAGGAAAAAATCCAGAAGGAAGGCTATACTTCTGATCTCCTCCTTGAAGAAAATGAAAGGCTTGCCCAATACCATGACATCATCACTAAAGAAGAAATCTATTGGAGACAAAGATCATGGTTGATATGGTTGAGGGAAGGAGATAAAAATAATTTTTTTTTCCATCTCTCCACTCTGAAGCATAGGGCCAAAACTCGCATATCATACCTAAAAGAGGGAGATGTGAAAATTGTTGAAGACAAGGCTATCATGGATGAGATGGTGACTTTTTTCTCCTCTCTTATGACGGCTAATCCTAGCATCAATGTGGATAGTCATGCTAAATTCCTCAAAGTGATTCCTCCACTGATTTCAAAGGAACATAATAAAATGTTATGTTCAATTCCTAAGGATAATGAAATTCTCAAAGCTGTTAGCTCTCTAGGAGGAGATAAAGCTCTTGGTCCTGATGGTTTCCCCAAAAGCTTTGGAAAGTTGTTGGTAAAGATGTTTGTGATGCTGTTAAGGAATTCTATGGGGCAAAACAGATGCTTAAGGAAGTCAATTCCACCTTTCTGTGCCTTATTCCTAAGAAAGTTGGGGCTAACTCTTTGAATCAGTTTAGATTGATCAGCCTATGTAATTCTTTCTATAAAATTATTTTTGAAGTTCTCACCTCTAGACTTGTTCAGGTGATCCCATTGATTATTGCTGATCAACAGAATGGTTTCATCCGAGGTAGACAAATCCTTAACTCTATCATCTCTGCTCATGAGAATATTAATTCCTTGTGTTGTTCTAACAATCAGCGTTTCATTATGAAAGTGGACATTGCTAAGGCCTATGATAGAGTGGATTGGTCTTTCCTCTGTAATATTTTGCTTGCTTTTGGCTTTGACCATAAGGTTGTTGGTCTGATCCATCAATTGATTTCTACCATCTCTATTGCTGTCTTGGTTAATGGTAGCTCCTCTCCTTTCTTTTTTCCCACTCGAGGGTTGAGACAAGGTGATCCTTTATCCCCTATCCTTTTTGTTATTATGGCTGATTACTTGGGGAGATTTATTGGGGACTTGGTCTAAAGAGGTTTGATTAAGGGCTTACAACCATCTTCCCATCCTTTAATTTGTTCTCATGGACAATTTGTTGATGATACCATCTTCATGGGTAAGGTTGAAGTGAAGGAAGCCAAGATTTTAAAGCAAGCTATTAACTTATATTCTACCGCATCTAGACAATGGGTTAACTGGATTAAAAGTGTTGTGTTCTTCATTAACAACCCTATCCATAGACAATTCAAAATTGCTAAAATCTTGGGATGTTCTATAAGATCTCTCCCATCCTCTTACTTGGGGCTTCCCCTAGGCTTGAAGGTCCCTGATGCTTTCTGGGAAGATCTTATAAACAAATTCAGCAAAAAGATGGTGGGATGGAAAGGAAATCTTTTAAGCTAGGTTGGTAAGTTAACTCTCCTCAAAGCCTATCTCCAAAGCATTCCTACTTATGATCTAAGTCTTTTCGGAATTCCTTTTAAATTTGCTGAGTCAATTGATAAAATTTAAAGAAATTTCCTTTGGATTGGCTCTAAGGAAAAAAAGAGAATGCATTTAATTGCTTGGGATCAAGTTTGTAAACCTTGCAGTGAAGGGGGATTGGGAATCCGAAAAATCAGAAGTATGAATAAAGCTCTTTTAGCCAAACAGGTGGAGAGTTTACCATGACAACAAAGAGTGGAGTACCATATGGAAACATAAGTATCTCTTCAATGCTAATTCACTTCCTAATTTCTTCGAGTCTCCTGATGTTATTCATTCTTCCTCCATATGGGGAGTTGTTCAGGGGACCAAGAAAACTTTAGAAAAAGGATGCTCCTAGAAAGTTGGTAATGGGCTAAAAGTGAAATTTTGGGAGGATACTTGGCTTATGGACCATCCCTTGATTGGAGATTTTCATGACAAGGCCTTAGTTGATCGATGCAAGCAGAGATTTGGCTTTCTTGTTAGTCATTATTGGCAGAATGACTCATGGGTGAATTTAACTGATGTAGATCAAGGTTTCAATAATATCCAATTATCCCTAAATGTTGTCTCTCTTTACCCTTATCTTGAGGATGAGATTATTTGGCATGCTAATCCTAGTGGTCAATTTAAAGTCTCTTCTATCTTTGCCTCTAAGGATAATGTTAGAATAAATAAATAATTATTAATGATTTATTCTATTACTTAAGCTTACTTAGGTAAATGCATTTATTTAATATTTTGAATTTAATGCATGTAGTGGTTAGTTGTTGACAACACGAGAGTTTGTTCCCTTCTAGCATGTTCCACCTTTTGTGGATATGTGTTGAGTTGTCATCCTTATCTTGTACGACCTTCCAGCTTGTTCTACAAGCTTCCTTGAGGTCTTTATAAGCGACCTCTCCCTCATTGTATTATTATAACATTACACCACTTCTCATTGTAAATACATTTTCATTGTGTTTGCATACTTGTGGTCTCTCATGTTCATTTAGGGTTTTTCCCTTGCTCCATGCTCTTCCTCTCCTTGGCTTCTCTTTGACAGGTTCTTACATGCAGGTGATCTTGGGCATCTTCGAAGTTGGCTTTCATCAACTCCAACATGGTATCAGAGCCTTCTTGTTGCAGCTTGATTGAAAGATTTTTTAAGCCGTGATTTGAAGTCACAAACCCTAGTTTGTTTGTGCATTTTTTCTTCAAATCAGGGGATCAACAATTTTTCAGAGCACTTTCAGCCCAAACAAACATCACCATTGGATTCAGAAGGTCATTTGCAGTCAGGATTCATATAAAGCTTGTCAATTTTGGAGGCAGAGCTCTGGAAGGCAAATTTTTTTAGTTGCAAGGCTGTACAGACCCGTACGAAGAATTTTACGCATTAAAAAATTAAAAAAAATAGTTTTCAGGTTGCACCATTAGACGACTGTCGCTGCACCACCCAGCGGCCGCTGTCGCGCCATCGCGGCCTCGCCAGCGCACAGCCTGTAGCGGCTGCATCATCGTAGCACCACCATTGCCGGTGGGCCACCCATCGGCCACCGTAGTTGGACGGCAGCCCCAACCTCCTGCACCTTCGCCGGTGTCTCTGTAATTTCTCGTTGCCTCTGCCACAACTCATCTCTTGTGCCACCCTCTGCTTTGGAGTACAGTTAGCACCCGCGTGGGTTTTTGTTGCCTAGTCAGCAGCGAATTAGCGCTTGACACGTGTCAGGTCTGCCATGTAGCACATTGCCACGTGGCCTCTGCCACATCCTCTGATCTGCCACATGGCTGCCATGTGGCACTTTTTTTTGCCGCGACGACCTAGAAACTGTCAAATTTAATCGCCTAACTTGCTGATGTCAGCGCTTGCATCATCAAGCCTCTTGCACATCTCCTAGGGTCATTTTGGACCTACTTGTGGTTTTTTGGCCATAAATTTTGCATACAGAGGTATTTTTCCAATCCGAAAGAAGCACCGGAAAGCTGGATTTGAGATGGAGACATTGGTGTAGGTATTTTTAAGTTTTGATTTTTTTTATTACCCATTTTTTCTGTTGAAGTCTAAAGTCCTATTTTTGACTCTGAAAAGCATATCTTTTGTGTCCCATGCCTATTTTTTGAAAACTTTATATTTTTGGAAAGCTGGTTCTATCACCTTTTCGGAAATGTAGTCCTTTTTCTTAGTTTTTGGCCCATGATCTTTCTATCATAGTTTTGGCATTTTTACTATATGGTGGATATTTTGAGTATTTTAAGCCCGAGGATCATTTTCCTAGCATGGTTTCCTTTGTTTTAGGCTGTACTTTATTTTTTTTGCAGCTCTTTTTCAGTTTTGATCATTGTAGCTATCATTTTGAAGCACTTTTTTGTATCGCACTAAGATAAAGTGTCACTTTTGCATTCTAAGGATCATGAATGTTGTTTTTGAGTCAGTTGTACATGCACTATTTTCATAAAGCACCATGGGGGGGATAGTTGTTTGCTGTTTTAGGCATTCTCCCTTTGTCAAGTGAGTGTCCCTTCCATGACATTAGCCCCATGTAGAATTAGTTTGACTGTGTCTTTATAGGTGTCTGTACCTCTTTCCCTCTCTCATCGTTCTTGGTTTGTCTGCAGGAGACTTTGGCCCACCTTCTCAGTTGCCTATCATCACACCCCGTCTGCATTAAGGGGGGGTTATGCTATTGTTCTAATGCATCTATGGTTTGATGGTTCATTAGTGTGAACTATGTATTCAATGGTTGGTCCTATGTACAAGGTGATTGCAGTGGTCGGCTACCTATGCATTTCGGTGAGATGGATCATCTACCATATAGACATGCTCAGTTCATGCCATCTTCTTCCATGGAGGTTCTTCAGATCAGCAGTTTGGTAGATTTACAGCTTCTTCATGCTTCAGTGATGCTCTTCATTATCACTCCTTGTTCCTATTTTAGGGGACATTTCCCTAGTTGGAGGCTTCTTCCGTTCTTCACTAGGTTCTTACCTCTTTTTGGGGGAGGGTTTTTCCCACGTGGTTTTCTCTTTTTCCTCGTTTACAGAGGTTGCATTTTCTTGCATTGTACTTGGGTACCTAACATGGCCTCGTTTCTAGGACCCATTCTGCATTCATCTTAGTTTTGTGAGCTTAAGGCATTTCCCTAAGTTGCACTTAAGAAGGGGTGTTAGAGTAAATAATTAATTATTAATGATTTATTCTATTACTTAAGCTTACTTAGGTAAATGCATTTATTTAATATTTTGTATTTAATGCATGTAGTGGTTATTTGTTGACAACACGGGAGTTTCTTCCCTTCTATCATGTTCCACCTTTTGTGGATATGTGTTGAGTTGTCATCCTTATCTTGTACCACCTTCCAGCTTGTTCTACAAGCTTCCTTAAGGTCTTTATACGCGACCTCTCCCTCATTGTATTATTATAACATCACATCACTTCTCATTATAAATACATTTTTATTGTGTTTGCATACTTGTGGTCTCTCATGTCCATTTAGGGTTTTTCCCTTGCTCCATACTCTTCCTCTCCTTGGCTTCTCTTTGATAGGTTCTTGCATGCAGGTGATCTTTGGCGTCTTCGAAGTTGGCTTTCATCAACTCCAACAGATAAGAGTAATCAACCTCTCTGGTCACAAGCTTGGATTAAGGGTCTCATACCTAAAATTAACTTATTCTTTTGGATTCTTCTCCAAAACAAAATTTTGACCCTTGACAACTTGCAAAAAAGAGGTATAAATTTGGTAAATAGGTGTTCTTTATGCAGAAAGGGACTTGAAGATAGAGATCATATGTTTTTGAGGTGCTCTTATACCCAGGAAGTCTGGACTGAGATTTTAAATTTTTGGGGTATGACATGGGTCCATCAAAACAATGTGGATCTTTCTTTCAAGAGTTGGAGATGCCCCTCAAAGGATCCTGATGCTCAATTTCTTTGGAAACTAACCATCCCCCACCTTTGGTGGGGCATATGGAAAGAAAGAAATAATAGGATATTTAGAAACAAAGATCTTCTAAGATGGGTGCTTGGTCAAAATATCATCAGAGCCTTCAAGGAGAATTTTAAATCCCAGAGGGAGCCTTCTCAAACCTTCCAACTTGATAACCCTTTAAGATCTCAAGGATCTAAGTTGAAAATTGATAATCCTAGATCGATCATAAAATGGTTTGTTCCTCCTAATGGATGGATCAAAGGGAACTTTGATGGAGCTGCTAAGGGTAACTCGGGAAGAGCAGGATGTGGAGGTGTCCTAAGAGATCATATGGGAAATGTTATTGATGCTATTGCTATCCCTACTAGTCACTCGAATAGCCATATTGCTGAAGCTACTACTGCCCTCTATACCACTAATTTAGCTGTTGAATTGGGGTATTCCAAATTATGGTTGGAGGGAGATTCTCTGAATATTATTAATATCCTAAATAAGAAAAATTCTATCTCATGGTCTATAGAGGCTACGGTTATGGAAATCAAAACCTTATTTCAAAAATTTGAAAAAGTTGTTATTTCCCATACTTATAGAGAAGCCAATGGGGCCGTTGATTGGATAGAAAATCATGTAGTTCAAATGGGGAAAAAGATGAGGTGGCTTGATGAATTAAACAAGCATGTGGATCTTAAAGCAATTATTAATTATGATGTTATTCATTCCAAAGTGGGAAATATTTGCTTGGATTAGAAATTTAATGACTTTTGGGAGTGGCCTTACGACTGTCAGATTACCATCCTTGAGGAGGTACATTCATGTGAAGGTACTGTGTTCTCTGCACGTATCATCAAAAAGGTGACTTCAATCTCGAGTCACAAAAAATTGGTCTCACTTCAACCTCTCTGCAATCGGTATCTGGGTGTCTCTAGTTTTTTGTTCACTTTGTAATATGGGGGGTGAACTGAGGAAGCAAGAGCCCAAAAAATGTGATGATTGGAAGGCTAGGCAGGATGTTTGGAAGATTCTCCAGAAAGGGAAGGTGGTTAGCTACCTAGAGCGGTTGCATGGATTCAAACCCCATGTCACCACTGCCTTCTTCAAAAACTAGGTTGATGACAAAGTTCCTTTACACAAAGTCTCTGTGAAGCTTACTAAGGAATTCATTGCTGAGGTCACTTGCCTCCCCATGAAAGGTATTAAATTCTTGAAACAGACTAGTATTTCCAATGTGGCCTACAAAAAATTCCTGAAGACGGATGAAGAGGAGATGCAATTGGAGAAGAATGGAGACTTCTTTGATGTGCAACAGATTAAAGGTATTTGGCGTGATGTGCTTGGCTATATTCATGAGTACTTTATCCTTGATGGTAGGAATAAAAGGATGCACAAATTCCACTTTGTCTTTCTTAACCATTTTAGGTACAAGGACATAATTTCCTTCCCTTTCTATTTGTAGTTTTCTTTGCTCCAAAGCTTGAATGCCCATAGAAAGAAACAATCACGACCCATCTTACATGAAGGTCTAATTTTTCTCATTGAGGGTTTTTGTAAAAATAAATCCATTGCTTCATCTGCCTCCACTGGCAAACATAAGGATCCTAAACCCTTAAAAGGTAAAATTGATGAGAATGTTAAAGAGAAAAATAAGGCTAAACTGAAACCCTCTAGCTCTCGAAGATAAATTGTGGAAGAGGATACAGAGGTGGAGAGTATTGAAGGCTCATATAAGGATGTCCCTGAGGAAGAGGAAGGGATAGATGCTAGGGAGTTTAGCTCTAACCTGGAAGGTTATCTGGAAACAAAAGGCAAAAATGAGGAAGGGAGAGAGGAAGAAACAATTGAGGATAACTTGAAATAGAGCAAGTCTGATAATGAGGGTACTCATACTATATCTGAGGGTGGTGATAAAGAGAAAGATAATTTAATTGATGATCCAACCATTTTGAGTGAGGAGGAAAACATGGGGAAGGCATCCACTCATGTAAAGGAGACTGAGGGACAAGATAAGGAGGTCCCTAGTCAACATGTCCCTGTGGAGTTTGGTGAGGAGGAGCTGTTGGATGGGGAGGAACAAATTGATAAAGTTGGCCCCTTGCCACACACCACTACTAAAGACGTGGGTGACTCCCCAAAGAGGGAAACCAAGTTATCCTTCTTGCACTCTACCAAACAAAAAGCTAACTCTTTCCTTCAAGTCGACTCTTATATTTATAATGAAATAATGGTGCTGAAGAAGAAAGTGGAAACCTTGCAACATAACCAAGAGGCTGACCTAGCTATTATACAACACATGGAGGTGTAAATGGGAGATATCCCCAAAAAACTTAAGGATTATGAGCAGAATCTTAGAATGCTTATCAAGGAAAGTGTAACAAAAATGGAGCAGGTAACTTCAAGCATCTGTGCTGCTACGACGACATTGGGCAAATGAGAAAATGAAGGAACCATATCTTTAGAGGGCCCTAGCAAGAGGACAAGACAGAGTTCGAGGAAGAAAGCTTTGATTGTTGCTGCTTCTTCAACTGCTAACTCCATCCAGGATATGGCTAAGATTGGTAAGAAGGCAGTTAAGATGATTACAAAACTGCAATAGTTTCTTGGGTCTTCTTCTTTGGTTGGGTTCTTGTTTAGATCCTATTTGCTGGTTGTTACTTTTGGTTCCTGTATTTGGTCCTATTTTTTGGCTTTTAGTTTTAAAAATGCATGGAAGGTTCCAGGTCCTTATAAAACCTAGGTACTTTATTTGGACTTTGTTAGTGGTTTCAGGTCCCTATAAAACCTAATTTTGGTGCTGCTTCTAGTAGGTTTAAGGACTCTTTCTTGATGGATGGCTTGTTTTTTCCTATTTTGAGGATGTGAAAGGGTTTTGGGGTCCCTTCAAAACCTATTTTTACCGTAATCTAAAACATTCTATTATCTAATTATTATTAAAATTCTATCTTAAAATGAGGGTATGAAATAGACGCTAAAAAATGGCAAGTGCCTGCTCTTTCATCACCTTTACATCCTACTCGTCCCATTTCCTCAATTCATTAACTTTGATCTCTTGGCCAACTTGATCATCCTTCTATTTGTTTCACAATGTTCTCTAAATATCTTTTGCCATATTTTTCATTATTTGTAACCCTTCTGAGTCAAATCTAGATAATCTCCAAATCGGTTCATATCTAATCTAAACCTTTTAAAACTTATTTGAAACCATTTCAACGTCATCAAAATCACTTGAAATTAACCTTAATCAATCATCATCATCGATCCTTTAGGCATTGTTACGTCCTTCATTGCCTTATCAAGAATCATCAATTCATGTCATGCATCCTTGACATGTCATCATTTTATAATTTATATCCTTGATAATGTCATGTCTCTCAGTGCATTGTCATCATTTGTCATCAATGTGATCATCGATATTATTGATTCCTTCAATATCTGGTTGTGTCCTTATTTAATCGATTCAATAGCATTGAGTGTGTTTGTTGATGTTATTATGATCTACCCTATTAATAAATTCTAATCAACCTATGACATTTATAGTGTTGTTAAATGTCATATGTCATCTATCCTTGTCATGTGTCCTTGACAAGTCATCCATTTTTTTTGTTCATTTAGGGTCATTTATTTCATTAATTCCATCATTGGTTTGGTCTAATCTAGCATCATCACATTTAGTCTGCATTTTCATCAGGATCCTTCAATAGGGTTATTCCTTGTATTTATTTTATCATTTTGGCCAATCATTTTACTAATTTTCCTTATAGGAACAAATAACCCATGCTTTATTCCTATGTCTTTAATCATTTATTTCATCTCATCTTCTTAATTCATCATCTTTTATTAATTATTCCCAATTAATTAATATTTATTAGTTAATTATTCAATTTCTCATGAATTCTAGAAGTTCTATTTTCCTAAACTCTAAATTCTAATTTTTGAGGGATTTATGAGTTTCTAAATTCAAAAATCCTAACTATTACTCATTCTTACTATTTGTGCTTCCACTTCCTATTTTTTAACTTCCACTCTTACACCTTCCATTTTCCAACTCTTACACTTTGCATTCCTTTTCTTACACCTTCCCTTTCATTTTCCACTTCTTCTACAAATGTTTTACATGTTTCTATGCATGTCTCTTACAATTTGTCAAAATATGCCATTTTATGACACATTTTCTAATTAAATCTCTTAATAATAGCAATTTTCTAATTTGTGCAATTTAACTTTGACAATTTCTAATAGTACATATTTCTTTCCAATTTTGCATTTTGGCTCTCAAATCCTATAAATTAAGCCTCTTTTCACTTGTTTTGCTAACCATATTCCCCTAGTATTCTCACTATCTTGTCATTTTGGCATTACTGTATCATTATCATCTTGCTATCATTTTGTATATACATATTGTCAAGATCAAGAACTACATAAACTTCTACTATGGAGTAGAAAGGAGGGCATAGGAGCTCAACTTGGAGGGGGTTAGTTGCTTAATTCATTTTGTTCAAGTTTCTTTTATGTTCGGAATATATTGGTTTGCATATTATTTTATGATATTTTTGGTTCTTTCTTATTGTGTATTCTCACCCTTTTTCTAGTCATACATTTGGTGAACCCAACGTGAACATGTTTTACTAGTGTGTTTTCTCTTCTTATGTATTTGTAGGTACAAGGAGCATTCTTGGAGACTAACTTTATTGTTATATATTTTCGTATTTTTGAGAATTAAAATGAACAGCAAAATAATCTAGATCTAATTAGGAGGTGAATGAACATCATATCATCTCATCTAGCTTAAGTAAGAAGGAGAAAGAACAACAATTTGTTTTATGATTACAAATTTTCCTTTCTTAATGGATCAAATGAACAACAAATTTCAAGTAGTTTAAGTAGGAGGATCAACAAACCCAATAATTCTCACTTAGATTTAATTAGGAAGAAAATGAATAATAAAGTCGTGTTTTTTTATTAGAATTCCTTTCTAATTGGATGAAGAACCATGTCTTATGTGCTTAAAATGAACTTTTTAAAAGTGTTTATTATGTCTTATTATTTGTAATCCCAAAGGGCTATATAGATGTATCCTCTCCCCTCGCCTTTGTATAACTTGGGTGAAGAGAAATTTGTGTAGTTCTTTTAGAGTAGCATTTTTGTGTTACTAATGATTTATTTGCAGCTTGCGGAAATTGTGGGGTGAAGACCATATCATGCTAAAAACTACTAATGCATTTGATGCAGGACATATGACGAAGACCGTGTGTGTTTATCATAACATTATGTGTGGTTTTTAGTAGATTCAAAAACACTTAGTTTTGGTTCTCTAAAATTAACTTTTATATTCTTCTTGGTGTGTGTGAATTATCTAGAACTGAAAGGGTTATATTGATGTATACTCTCATCTTTCCTTCATGGATCTTGGGTGTAAGAGAAATTTGTCTAATTCTTTTAGAGAAGCCTACTTTGGACCAAGGTATCCAATATTGGGTACACCAAGGGACAATTTTGCAGTGATAATAGGCCAAAGTTAGGTCTCCACTTTAACCTCTATAAAGGTTCGATTGTGGGTAATGTCCAATCAATGATATGGTTGGGTGATAGCTCTCCCCTAGTACACTTAGAGGTGCATAAAACCATGGCTTTTAGAGCTGGGAGACCTCTTGCAGGAGTTTATCATCTATGTACTAAATAGAGTGCCCCATACAAAACACCATGTTTTAGTGGCCAAAATCCTTCTGTCTACTGGCTAAGGGGGTCACTTGTTGAAAGTTATATTGGGAAGTGAGATATTGAGAGGGGTGAATAAGGACCTACAAAACTTTTAACTTCTTCAAACAAAATGAATGCATTCACCATTTAACCATCTTATATCTAGATTACTAAGTATGCATCACATTCATAAACATGAAAGTAAATGTACACACACAACACAAGAAATTTGGTTACCCAGAAACCCTCCAAGGTGAAGGTAAAACTAGGGTGGGGATGACACCCACAAATCTTCCCAACAACTGTAATAAAGTGTGCACATTAAGGCTACAATGTTTGATCACTTCTAGTGATCTACCCTATGGGGGTCTATCCTCTTAGGAGCTTACAACACTTATTTAGTCTACCTTGATCAAAGGATTTAAACCTAAAACTAACTAAGAACTATGTTAGTAGATTTGAATAAGATTGTTAAGACCACTATGTTAAGATATTTACCGTGATACACTAGTTAGAATGTCTTAGTGCATGATCCTTTGGTTAGCACACTATTTCTAGATTACAAATCTTCTCTTTCAAATCTTGATTTGATCTCCATATCAGATATATTATGTTTCATCCTTCACTTCTCTATTCATCTTCTCTGTTTGATCTCTTTTTTTCTAACAAACATAGCCTTCCTTCACTATCACTGTGCATCATACACACTGCTTGCATCCTTATGATTTAGGGTTTGGATTCCTCTTTAAATAACCAATTGGTGAACCTTTTAGATCAAGATCAACGATCTAGATTCATCCCTTTTGTTGTTTAGTCCTTCCATTTTTCTGATTGGTTACACTACCTTCATAGGGATTGATGTCCTCTAAATAAATGCATAATTACATCCTTAGTTGTCTCCACAATCCATAAATTAAGTGTAGAATTTGGACAAAAATGGTTTACATAAGTATTTGTGCCATCACAAACGCATATGTCAAAACTAGTTTACTCGACACTTTAATATCTTGACGCTCGGTCCATATTGATATACATGTTGTCCCTCAACTTTTGAATGCTTGGCAATAAATCTCTCACTTGACATAAACTGTCTTTTCTTCATTCGACATTTACTAACTTTTGACATGCTTGGCATACACTATCACTTGGTCCAAACTAGAGTACTCAACAACCAAAGGCCTGCTCAGCTCAGACTGAAATGTGAACAAGTATTTATACATTGCCCGACCTTTATTAGATGGCTCAGTCATAGTGATGGTCGACCAAATTTTCCTAGGAAATGACTAAGTTTTTAATAGTAATAGGAAACATGGCTTAACGATCCACAATCTCCCCCTTTGAAATTAGTGGAAAAAATGCTTTGTCATGACTTTCATTACATCCAAAATTACAAAATAAGTACTTCCCCTATGACTGTGACTTGGTCTATATACATCATATAAACATATCTCCAAAAATTTTTATCCCAAAAAAAATGAATATTACATTTGTAATTTATTTCCCCCTTGTTTTGATCTATGATCTGTGATCTTTTCAATTTTGCCCTTTCAATTTTCCCTTTTTGCTTTACTATTTATTTCCTCCTTGCTTTTGACTCTTATGGCTACTGGGGTGCTGGGGTCATATTATATTTGTCCAAAAATGTCTTATGAGTATGCAAAATCATTGCAAATGCATGATCCCAACTAGATTTGACTGATTCCAAAAGTTGTATCTTTATTTCTTGCTGAGTAGCCAGATCAACCAAATTGTCTTCTGTAGAGAGATGATGATCTCTCTTAACCAATACACGTGTAGCTAAAAGTTTCTTTTTCATCCCCTCTACATGAGGTAGAAACATGGATTGAATGGAGAGAAATTTGGCTCTTATGTTATAATCTTTAGCTTGTAACTCAACTAATCTTCCTTGGGCGAGAGTGAGCCTATTGAAATGTAAAGAGCTTGAACTTACGTCTATGCTCAAAGAATGTCTTGAAGACTTTAAATTTGCTTGAAGTTTATCAATAGACTATTGATTCTCCAATGTGAATAACTCATTGTCACAAAGCTTGTTATACAAAGAATAAATACTATGCGAAACTCCTTCTAAATTATTAACAAGTATTGAAAGTTTAACATGTTTTACTTCTATTTCTGTTGAACTTTTTCCAAAATTTTGTGCTCAAATTTCTTTTCAGACCATCTCATAAATTTCTCATTGGTCTTAATGTCCTAATTATTAACTCTCTCAAAAATATGAATTAATTGATCAATTATTGACTTTTTCTCACTAATAGTATGAATGTCAAATACATCAACAAAAATGTCTTTTATATCATGCAATACCTATTTTTGTTGTTTCCCTTCATAGTTTCTCTTGTGTGGTTTTCCTCTATTATAGTTCTTATAGAATTTTCATTTGTTCAAAAGTGATTATGTCTATGTCATACTTTGGAATCACAATGACCTTGTCTAATATCACTGGCTTCCCAGGTGACTTAACCTTTATTTCTTCATTTTCTTAGACCATGGTGTGCTTGTTGGAAATATAAGAGGAGTAACTAAGAGGGGACGGGTGAATCAGTTACTACAAAAACTAAATCCTAGATCCCTTTGATAGCACAAAATAATTCTACTGATGCTCGACAATCAAAGAAATGTTGTAACTCAGTACACACTAATAATGCTTGATAACTACTTAACATGTCGATCTTAAGATGTTATCTGTGATTTTTTATTACTTTAATTTTGTTGCAAGCATAAAAAGGAAATAGCATGAATACAATTGATACCAAGATTTAATGTGGAAACCCAATTTGGGAAAAACCACCAATTGCAACTAGTTACTATTTTCACTCTTCTGAATTGAGCCCTATTAGGAGCCAACCCTGTTAAAGGTTACAAAACACACTATTAGGTGTGACCCTATTAGAGGATTTAATCACCTTGTTAGGAGTGGCCTTGTTAGAGGCCTTTAGACAATTCACTATAATTGCCACCTTGTTAGAGGATTTACAAATACCTATTAAGCCAACTCTGTTAAGAGATTTAGATCATTGCTACAATGGTTAGAGAGTAATAATGAGATGACTTGATTTCTTATGCAATTGAATTGGTGATTACAGATCTCAATTCTAGCTTGTATACTTGATCCTTTCTACTTGAATATATCTTTTTAGCTCCACAAGGATATTCTACTTTATCCTTTTGATTCACTTCCTCTTTCCATCATCAAATATTTAATATATTCATACTCTTGCACACATTCTAAACCACAACTTGAACTTATACTTATATCTTTCATATTGTCAAGTCAACTAGAATACAACTTAGAATAACTAATATTTTTCTTCTTAGTTGGCTAGAACCATCAAATAAATCATTTGAACTCAATATGCTAAAATAAGAAAATCCTTCATTAGTTGATCCTACTCGGTAGTTACTAACTCATAAATGATTTCCCATGTTAGCCAACTGAACTTGGTTAACACTGCATACTTGCAAAGTTCCTTTGGTAATTGAGTGAGCTCAGTTAGCATTGGTTTCATCCAACATTTCTTTCATTAACTAAGTGAGCTCAGTTAACACTCATCTTCTGCATACTTCCTTTGACGCTTGAGTGAACTTAGTAGACACTACCTTCTCAACTAGGCAAACTCTGGATTTCTTGGTAGCCATAGAAAACTATCTTCAATGCCCGAGTGAACTCGACATATACTGACTGATAGTGATATGACATTTTGTGTGACATCAAAGACAATATATAATTAATCAATTGTTTCAACAATCTCCCTCTTTGGCATTGATGGAAACACAACATGCCATAGTAAAATGAAATTTTGGAGCAAGAATAATTCATTCTGATTCTCATCCACAAGAACTCCCTTTGTCAGTGTGAACTCTTTCTACCTCCATTTTTTCCCTCTATCAAAAAACTTTTGTCTGCTAGATCTTTTCTTCTAATCTCCCTCTTTAACATTTCTTCACTATTTATAACTAAAATTTCTATGAGATATGATAGTATACTTCTCCCTATTTGACAACAAATGCCAAAGATAATGTTCGGTGAATATCAAAGTACCTTAAGTACTAATGCATTTGCAATATGCCTTTGTCAATACTACACCAATTGATTGATCTTCAACATGCTTTGGTTGATGCATCACTAAACTTCATTTAGTGAGCTTTGGATAGGGAAATGACCCCTAGCTTACCTCTTAGATACATAAATGCATCCTTAGTTAATGACTTGGTGAATATGTCTACAATTTGTTCTTTTGTATTTACATATTCTAATCTAACTTCTTTATCTTGCACTAGTTCTCTTAAGAAATGATATTTTATAGAAATGTGCTTTGTTTTGGTATGCATCACTAGATTCTTTGATATATTGATTGCATCGGTGTTATCATAGTATATGACTACTAGATCCTTGATCTCTATCTTCATGCCTATCATCAGTTGTTTGAACCAAACAATGTTGGAGCAATTAACTATTGTTGCCACATATTTTGCCTCTATTGTGGATTAAGAGATACAATTTTGTTTCTTGCTTGTCCAAGACACTATTCTTTTACCAAGAAAGAATGCTCCACCACTAGTGCTTTTTCTATCATCTATACTTCTTACCCAATCAGCATTAGTGAATACATTTAAGTCCAAATTGCCTCTTGTTTTGTACCATAAGCCATATTCTTTAGTACCTTTTAGATATCTCATGATTCTTTTGACTACCATCAAATGGTTTTATTTGGAATTTTCTGAGAATCTTGCCACCATACCAACTGCTAATGTAATATCAGGCCTTATATGCACTACATACTGCAAATTTCCAATCATTGATCTATATGTGGTCTGATCTACTTCTTTGGAATCATCATTTTTGGAAAGGTTATATTTGGTAGACATAGGGGTTCCAATAGGTCTTGAGCCTTCCATTCCAAATTTCTTTAGTATCTCCTTGATATATTTAGATTGAGTAATGTATATACCCTCTTTCTTCTACTAAATCTATAATCCAACAAAGAATTCTATTTCTCCAAACATTGACATCTCAAATTCCTTGCTCATTTCTTCTAAAAATTCTTTGCACAAGTCATCATTTCCTATGAATAATGTGTCATCAACAAATATTTTTGCCAACACAATCTTCTTGTCTAGTCCTTCTTTGATATATAGACTGTTGTTATCATTTGTTCTTTGTAAACTAATTTGTACCAAGTAATTATGAAGTCTTTCATACCAAGCTCTGGGAGCTTGCTTGAGACCATATAATGCTTTGTGTAATTTGCAGACCATGTCTCTGTTGCTAGGATCTACAAAACCTTCTGGTTGTTCAATGTAGACTTCCTTATCAAGAATTCTATTCAAGAATGTAGATTTAACATCCATTTGATAAACTTAAAAACCTCTATGTGTTGCATATTCTAGTAAAGTTCTAACACCTTCTAATCTTGCAACAGGAGCAAAAGTTTAACCATAATCAATACCTTATTCTTGATAATAGCCTTTACAGACCAATCTTGCTTTGTTTTTGAAAACTTTTTGATCTTCATTTAGGTTGTTTCTAAACATCCACTTTGTGCCAATTACATTTTTATCCTTGGGTCTAGGAACAAGAGTCCAAGTTTTGTTCTTCTCTATATGTTCTATTTCTTCATTCATTGCTTCAATCCAACTTTCATTTCCCAATGCATCTTTAACATTTCTAGGTTCAAATTCAAAAAGTAAACATGTACCTTTAAATTTATTTCTTTTCATTGTTCCATTAGATTTGTCTCCAATGATTTGATCTGATGCATGACGCCTTCTGACATATCTTGCTAACATAGGTTCTTTGGATTTGGAGTGAATTTCATTGAGTTCATCATGAACTTTAGTATGAAGCTCAGGTCCCATATTCTGTGACTTAGGTTCTTTAGACATGGTTTGAACTAGCTTGGTAGCCTTAGATTGCGACTCAAATCCTTCAGAGTGTGACTCACATTGCACTATCTGCAACTCAGTAACTATTGGAGATTTTGGGGACTCGGGAGGTGAAGCCTCCTTTCTTTTAGATAGGTTTGGTAGGGTATCAGGTTCATAGTAAACAAATCTTTTGTAATCCTCAAGCTCTTTACTTCTTTCTTCTTCACTCTTTTCTACAAACTAATCAATTCTCACATGTGCACTTTCTATGATTTTATGCATAGACAAATTAAAAAATTTGTATGCTTTACTTTTGTAGGAGTATCCTAGAAATATACCTTCATCACCTTTGACATCAAATTTGCCTTTTCTAGATTCTTTCAATATGTAACATTTTCTACCAAATACTTTCAAGTAACTTAAATTAGGTTTGTAGCCATACCATAGTTCATAAAGAGTTTGATTTGAGTCTTTCTTCAGTTGTACTCTATTCAAGATATGAACTATAGTTCTGATAGCTCCTTTCTAGTATTTGATTGCAACATTCTTTTCTATCATCAATGTTCTTGCACAATCCATGATGGATATGTTTCTTCCTTCAGCTATACCATTATGCTCTGGTGTACTAGTGGCTAATACTTATCTTTTAATTCCTTTTTTAATGCAAAATTCATTGAATTCATTGGAGATGAATTCACCACCTCTGTCTGATCTTAAGCATTTTAACTTTTTTCCAGTTTCTTTCTCTACTCTTTCCAAGTACCACTTAAATTTTTGAAAAGCTTCAGATTTTTCTTTTAGATACATTACAATCATCATTCTAGAATAATCATCAACAAAAAGAATGAAAAGCTTTTCTCCACTATAACTCTATATTCCAATAGGTCCACATAAATTAGTATGCATAAGCTCTAATATTTCTTCAGAATGATAGTTCTTACTTTTGAAACTAGTCTTTCCCATCTTACCAATTTGGCAATTTTTGGATAGACCCATATCAGGTTTCTTCAAACTAGGAATACCTCTTACTCTTTTGTGTTTGCTTATCTTAACTAGATTATCAAAGTTTACATGACATAATCTTTTGTGCCATAACCAACTTTCTTCTAGTTGAGCAATAAAACATGAACTTTCACTGAGATCAAGATAAAATAGATTACCTTTTGTTTGTTTGTTAGATCCAACCAAATTTCCTTTACCATCCAACAGTTTGGCCTTTCCATCCATGAATTCTACCTTGAATCCAATGTTATTCAACTATGCCAACACTTAGTAGATTATAATTTAATCCATCAACCCAATAAGCATTATCACATACAAGCTCATTGGTTAATGAGATATGACCTTTTCCTTTTATGTAACAAGGTTCATTGTTTCCAAATCTTACACTACCTCCATCATAATGTTCCATGTGTTCAAATTTTTGTTTTATCTCCAGTCATATGGTGTGAACAACCACTATCAATAATCCATGTATCATTTTTTATAACATGAGAGATGAGTGCCATATTATCTTCTTCATCATCAGATTCATCTTTAACAACAATATATACCATTTCATCTTCACTATCATCAGAATCTTTAGCCATAAAACAAGATTTCTTACCTTTGTCCTTGTAGTTTTTGTAGTTTTTGAACTCCTTCTTGCTTTTCTACTTATTACTTTTCTTCTCATCCTTGTTTTCTCTATTTGGATACCTAGAAGCAATATGTCCAACTTCTTCACAAGAAAAATAGATTAGAGGAATCTTGCCTTTGTACTTTCCTCTGCCTTTGGAGTATTTCTTTGCAAGTAGGGCTTCAACAATTTCAAGATCACTATCAGGATTTTCTTCTATTTCTTCTTCACTTCCTAATTGATTGGCCTTTGATTTCTTACTCTTTTCTATGAGTGAGAGTTGGCTTCAAATGCATACTCAACATTCTTAGAACTAGGAACATAGTTATCATAATTATCTAACTCAAAAGTTGTCAATCTTTCAACTAGAGTGTCCAAGGTTATTTTATTATTTGGATCACATCTCATCTCTTGAATAGATGATACTCTAATTGCATAAATAAGAAGAATTCTGAGAACCTTTCTTATAACTATTTTGTCATCAATGTCTCCTCCAAATGCTTTGATTGTGCTCACACTTGCTTTGATTCTTTCCACATATTTTGCAATGTTTTCATCTTTTGTCATTTTCATTTGATCAAAATGACCTCTGAGATTTTTTACTTTGGCTCTTCTTACATTGTCATATCCTTCATAAATGTCTTTCAATTTAGTTCATATTTCATGCACTATTTTATAGTCTTTTACTTCATCAAATTCAGTATAACTAAGAGCATATGCAATATCAATCATCATAATGTTATGATTCTTCTTTTTAGCAATATCTTCAATTGATGATGTTCTAGTAGGAGTCTTGTATTTGACATCAAGATATTTGTAGCCTAAATCATTGATAGTTGCCAAATGTAATCTCATAAGTCCTTGCCATGCTGCAAAATTATCTCTATTCAACTTGGGAATCTCTCTTCTATAAGACATCCTAATCTTTAGCTTAGGTACTTGAAACCTTCTCTATAAGGACCAAAAGCTTTTATACCAATTGTTGGAAATATAAGAGGAGTAACTAAGAGGGGAGGGGTGAATAAGTTACTACAAAAACTAAATCCTAGATCCTTTAGATGTTAGTACAAAATAATTTTGTTGATGCTCAACAATCAAAGAAATGATGCAACTCAGTAAACACTAAGAATGCTTGTTAACTACTTAACATGTAGATCTTGAGTGTTATCCGTGATTACTTATTTCTTTAATTTAGTTGCAAGAATAAAAAAGAAATAGCATGAATACAATTGACAAGATTTAACATGAAAACCCAATTTGGGAAAAACCACCAATTGCAAGTAGTTACTATTTTCACTCTTTTGAAGTGAGCCCTATTAGGAGCCAACCCTATTAAAGGTTACAAAACACACTATTAGGTGTGACCTTGTTAGAGGATTTAATCACCCTATTAGGAGTGGCCTTGTTAGAGGTCTTTAGAAAATTCAATAGAACTGCCACCTTGTTAGAGGATTTACAAATAACTGTTAAACCAATTCTGTTAAGAGATCTAGATCACTGCTACAATGGTTAGAAAGTAACAATGAGATGACCTGATTTCTTATGCAACTAAATTGGTGATTACAGATCTCAATTCTAGCTTTTATACTTGATCCTTTATGATTGAATATATCTTTTTAGCTCCACAAGGATATCCTACTTTATCCTTTTGATTCACTTCCTCTTATCATCATCAAATATTTAATATATTCATACTCTTACACACACATTCTAACCCACAACTTGACCTTATACTTATATCTTTCATATTGTCAAGTCGGCTAGAATACAACTTAGAATAACTAATATTTTTCTTCTTAGTTGTCTAGAACCATCAGATAAATCATTTGGGCTCAATATTCCAAAATAAGAAAATCCTTTGTTAGCTAACCCTGCTCAGAAGATACTAACTCAGAATGATTTCCAGTGTTAACCAACTGAACTTGGTTAACACTGTATACTTGCAAAGTTCCTTTGGTAACTGAGTGAGCTTAGTTAGCACTGATTCCATCCAAAATTTCCTTCATTAACCAAGTGAGCTCAATTAACACTCATCTTCTATAGTTTTCCTTTGACACCCGAGTGAACTCAGTAGACACTGCCTTCTAAACTAGGCAAACTCTGGATTTCTCGATAGCCACAAAAAACTATCTTCAATGCCCGAGTCAGCTAGACATATACTGACTGATAATGATATGATATTTTGTATGACATCAAAGACAATACACAACAATTGTTTCAATAGTGCTGACACTCAGCAATGCAATCTATAATGGTGTAGATTCAACACTCGGTCCCTGTATATGTTGACTAGTTGTATTACTTGATGGTTCAATAGATATTGTCACAATGCTTAGAAATTGTATTAGAGCTTGGATTTCCTCTTTCTACTTCTAAGACTCTTCAGTATACTATTGCTACTCAACCTCCTTTGTTCGATCAAGTTGAGGTCCTAAGGCAACATGTGCAAATGTATCTACTTGTTCTTTCTCTTCTTATTCTTCCTTGTTAATAATAGGAGTGACCATAGGGGTTGGATAGTGAATCACAATGAAATCTTTTCCCTATTCCTCAAAACTTATATCTTGTTGACCTTTCTCCTTAATTATGACTGATGTAACTTGAAAAAATATCAGTTTTAGTGTTCATGATTGGGGCACTCTCAATCCTTGGGTAATCCTTAATTTTTATCAGCATGGGATTGGTGCATGGCAGAGGAGTATTTGAGGTTGCACTCATCAATGCTATATTTTTAATTTCTTTCTCAGTTGAGACATTTAGATAATGTTGTGTTCCATCATGAATGTTTTGAATGTTGACAACATCTTGTTGTCCACTCTCCTCTTCCTTTCTTCTTGTTAGTTCTTTCAGAATGATTGGCTCAACTATTTTTGTTTCTTTTTCTTCCTCTTCTCCTGGTTCTGGAAGAGCCAACAATCTAAATGCCTTTTTCTACACTAATGTGATTTCTTGCACAACTCTTATTTGATTTTTCAAAATCTTGTAAGCCCTTATCTTGGGTACAAATTTCTTTGCAAACTCTTTTAGGGCAATAGACATGTGAATCTTCCTCAAATCTAACATTATTTGGGCTAGAGTTGTCTCTCTTATTTGTCTTTCTATAGACAATGCCCATTTCTATTTTGCATCTAATTTATTATACAGTTCTTCTAGTATACCTTTGCCTAGCTCTATAGGCATGTATTTGAACTTTTCCATCATATACAACATTGCTTGTTCAATATTTTCTTTATCTAAAGAATCATAATTAATATCTTTAAAACCTAAAATTCTTGTTAAATTTCTTATACTTTCACATACCTAATCAACATTCTTAGGAGGGAGCTTGGGAAGAATTTGTAATTTTCTTAGAACATCATACTCAATTTTCTCCATTGTCAAGCATGACAACTAACTTCCTTCTCAGTTTCTTTTGTTGACCCTACTTGATCTCTTTGGTAACTTGTTTTATTTTTAGTGTGCCTTTCTTTAGTACAACTATAGGGGATGCTACTTTAGATCCTTGTCTTGTTATCCTTCTCTGAGGTATAGGGGTAGGAGGTGTAACATTTTTCTTCAAATTTCTCTTGACTTTAGGATTCACTATCACAATTTTCTTTAATTTTGTTGCCTTATGCTCTACAACCACTAATTCTTTTCCTTTTGATTCTTCTTCTTCTTCAGATTCCTCATCTTACCATTTACATTTAGTAATCTACAAGGGTCCTTCACCAAGTTTGCCTTCAAGATCAACAATCATCTTCTTCCTCTTTCTGGCCATCTTGGGCACTTTGGTTTGCATCATCATTTTTTTTTTGGTTGCATATGTTCCGAATGGCTCTACATTCTTGTCAATCTCTTCAAAAAGAAAGGTTTCCATAGTTGCAATCATTTCACCTACATTTACCTCATATTGCATATGCCTTAGCCATGCAACCCTTGGTAGTATAACTTGTGCGTATCTATAGTTAGTTTCCACCTTGAAGAAAATATCATCATAATACTAATCAATGACTGGCAGGGGAATTCTTAATCTATTGTCATTTTTCCTTTAAACTCATCAAAATATTCATCCAAAATTGTCTTAAAGTTTTCTCTCAATTGTTCAATACAATAATTAATTTTCTAGGTCACTAGTCTTGTCTTATCCCACACTATAGTACCTACATTTGGAAATGAATTTTGCACATAGAAAAATATGCACATCGAGTGATCCAAAATTAAACAATGTATTCTTTTCTTTCTTTATTTCTCCAAGACTCTCGAATAATTATTGCAGTTGTAGCTCGGCAAGATCAATCCTATGATCTTTCTTAACAATTTTGTGCTCTAAGTCCACTGCAATACATGCCACATTATTCAGTCATCTCAATTGATAGAACTTACGTGCAATCACACATACTGTGAATTCAATAAAAAGATCTTCAATGCCATCTATTGACATGCCTCAGTCATTCCACTTGGCCTTTGTTTATTCTTCAAAAACATTCCTTGCTGAGCAACACAAGGTCTTCACTCAATCTAGGGTAGGATGCCCTATCACATGATGAAATATCGCCTTACTGGTTTTCACTAGTCCACTTTCCAACCATAATTTCATATCATGAACCCTTCTTAAAACGATTTTGATCCATTCAACTTTAAAGACTATAGGGAAAGCTAGGGCATGAGCAAGCCCCTTTTCAAAAAAAATCTTATTGTTATCCTTCAACATTCCATTTTCACACAATTTGTTGTATGCATTTGTAAGTTTATATTCTCCAATCTACCCTATCTTGCACATGTAGCATGAGTGAACTTCATGCACCATAATTATTTTGGGAGGAATCGATGATAAAATGCCTCATGCATCACTAGTCAATGCAATATCAGGGTATGCCTTAAGTTTTGGTGGGGGCATTTATCATTCCTTACAATCTACGCATTGCTATCTTTCAACATTTCCTTGCCACTACTAGATGCAAATGATGCTATTTTTGAGCTAAGGTTATAAAAAATTCAATAATTTTGCAAAACAACTCAACTCAGTTCACAAGCTTTACTTCACTTTGCAATTTTCCGATGGCACGCTATATAATCACATAATATTTCACACAAATTGGTCTTTTATAGCTTTTAAATTGCACCAAGAGTTCAAAATTGCCTAGTGAATGAAAATAAACTACACAATTTAATATATACCTTTAATTAGTTGAAATAGGATTTCAATAAATGCTTCATACATGGGTATGTGCATTACAATTGTCCTTAGTCTCAATACAAGATCATCCTTTCATTGCTCAGTTAAGACCATCACTTGGTCACCATTTCCATTTTCATGTATGGCTTGGTCTCTATATCAACTCGGTCTGTATAGGATCTTGGTCATTATAGACACTAATATTGATACTCAACATCTATTATGTATGTGATTTCTTTTGCTCAATTCTTGCCTCAAATCTGTCTTAGTGCATCTTGATTCATGCAAATATGGACTTTAACATATCTTTATGTTAGGAATTTATGTAAAATATAACATTTCAAATATACAACCCCTTACATACCTTATTTTATTAGTTTGAGGTAGTGTGATCACTTGATCCATTGGATTGGGTGGCCTCAACTTCACTAGTTCCACTACTTGCACCTTCTTCCTTCTTTCTCCAAGTTTTATTCATCTCCTTGCTTTTTTTTTTTTTTTTCTTTTCTACATCAACCTTTCTTTTTCCTTTGATGTCTTCATTACTTGGTGTTGGTGCTCGAGTCTTGTAGTTCTTACTTACATGTCCAATTTTGTGAAAATTAAAGAAAACTAAGCTTCCATTTAACCAACTCTTGTATTTGCCTCTGAAATGTGTCTAAATATTTTTTTCTTGAATATGACCATATTTACCACAATAATAACAACTATATCACACGTATGAAGTTTTTTATAGATTGTGAGCTGATAGTGCTATTCTAATTGTAATTAATTAATTATCTTATTATAATTAATTGGGAAAGCCTCAATGCCAACTCAAGGAATTATTTTGAAGATATGGTGTAAAGGAAAGATTTTTTCCTTGTTTTTAATGTGAGTATGAGTGTGTGATCATTGTATAAGTGTGAAGTGAAAAATGAGCAGAGTGTTTATTGAATGTGAGTAAGTGATCCAAGGAATTATTGGATGCGAGTTTTGTGATTTGGTTACACGATTAGAAGGAGCATAGGTCTAGTTGATAGGAAAAAGGAAGGAAGTACTATTCAATTATATTATTCTACAAGGAATAATAAAGAGATCATTTGGACAATGGGTTCATTGGTCTTAAACTTGAAGCTATTTAGGTAGTGGGTCTAGCTGTCTTTTGCAACGCCAAACAAGGTTGGCACAACTCCTAGCAGGGATGGAATCTCCTAACAGGGATTTAAAGTCTCCTAACAGGGATTGATATGTACTAAATGTTGTTATAGATTCCTAATGGGGTCCATCCTCTAATAAGGAATATTTATATTAGTACATCATCTTGTGGGTACCATCTCCACTAGGGTTTTCCCTCTGATCAAGGGTTTCCCTAGTTAACATATCTGGTGTTATTATGTATGAGTATCTTGTTGTGGTTTTTCAATTATAATACTCATATGGTTAAGTTTATTTAAAGTTGATAATTATGATATTAGTTGGATAGCTAATTCACCCCCCTCTCAGTTGTATTGGTGGACTATATATTCTAATAATTGGTATTAGAGCTTTAAGTCCTTGAAGAGAAAGCTTAACAACTTTGCAGATTAGTGTCGAGTCATTTCAAAAAGGATAGTTCTAAGTTTGATGGAGAAAATTTTAACATGCAGAAGATAGACCTTCTTGGTGAGCTATCAGAAGTTTGTATAGAATTGAGCACTAAGTTTCTTGATCCAGAATCCTTTTGTTACATACAAAAGAATAGAGGCACAAGTAAAGACAAATCTTTATCTGAAGAAGACAAGAAGATCAAAGAAGGTATTGATCTACTCATGGAAAGAGAACCAGAAGAATGGGAATCAAATTGAAGAGCAGAGATCTAAGACTAGAGAAGAAAAAAGAGTTGAGATGTCAACTCCTACCCATAACATGAATCTAACAATTACTCAACCTCCAAAGAAGATAATTGGAAGCAAAGACAAAGGTGTGATGACAAGAAATATAGTTAATGAAGAGATATGTTTTATTTATTAAGTTGAACCTAGGAGTGTAGATGAAACATGTAAAGATGATCATTGGATTTAGGCAATGGAGGAAGAATTAGATTAGATTGTGAAGAATGAAACATGGGAGTTAGTTCCTAGACCTAAAGATAAGAATGTGATAGGAACTTAACAGGTATTCAGAAACAAGATGAATGAGCAAGGAAAAGTTGTGAGGAACAAGGCTAGACTTGTATGTAAGGGATATTCATAGCAAGAAGGCATAGACTATGAGGAAACATATGCATCTATAGCTATAATGAAAGTAGTAAGAATGTTCTTGGCTTATGTAGCTAATAAGAAGTTCAAGGTATTTTAGATGGATATTAAATCAATCTTCCTAAATGGAGAACTTGAAGAAGAGGTATATATTGAGAAGCCTAAAGGTTTTCCTTTGACAAAAGACAAAGACATGGTATGAAAACTAAAGAAAGCTCTATATGGTCTGAAGCAAGCACCTAGAACTTGGTATGCAAGGTTGGACAACTATTTGGCAAGGCTTGGATTTTCTAAAGGTATGACATATAGTAACTTGTATATGAAAGAAATAGAGAATAGTTTGTTGATAATAGTAATGTTTTTTGATGAGATCATATTTGGAGGAAATGATAAAGCAAGTGATAAGTTTGCTGAAGGAATGAAGAATGAGTTTAAAATGAGCATGATAGGAGAAATGAAGTTTTTCCTAGGATTATAGATTATGTAGAAGAATGATAGAATTTACATTTCAAAAGCTAAGTACTTGAAGGATTTGTTGAAAATATTTGGATTGGAAAGTTGTAAGCATGTTGGTACACCTATGATAATTGGTCACAAGCTATCTAGCAAGGATGAGACACCTTCAATTAAGCAGACTCACACCAGACCAAATATAAAAAATGTAGTCGGGATTGTAGCTAGATTTCAAGCTGATCCTATGGAATATCATTATGCAGCAGTAAAGAGGATATTTAGATATTTGAAAGGAACATTTGACTAAGGAATTTGGTATGATAGATCAAGTGATTTTACTCTATGTGCATATACTAATGTGGATTGGGTAGGAAGTATGGATGACAGAAAGAGCACCAGTGGTGGAGCATTTTTTCTTAGAGGACGATTGGTTTCTTGGCTAAGCAAGAAACAAGATTATATTTCTTAGAGTACAACTGAGGCAAAGTATGTTGCAACAACAAATAACTATAACCAAGTAATGTGGATGAAATAGGTGCTAAAGGATATCAGAATTGAGTTTATAGAACCTATTATTATTTATTGTGATAACACAAGCACAATGAGCATGTCTAAGAATCTTGTATTGCATTTTAAGACTAATCATATCTATTAAATATCATGTGTTGATAGAAAAAGCAATAGAAAAAGAGATCAGATTAGAGTATGTGAGTACTAAAGATCAGATTTCAGATATAGTTATGAAGCCCTTTCCTAAAGATACATTTGAGTACTTGAGAGTGTTATGCCCCTACCTACTTCTGAGTAGATGATGCAGTAAGTGCATCAGTCCAATGGTACAGAGCACGATTCTTAGATTGGACTAAATGCTGATGCTTCTCGTATGAGGGATCATCTATGATGAGTTGAGTCATTGAGGACTCTTGGTATTTGGCCTTGAACAAGTGTCTTTGAACACTTGATATCATTGAATACTTGGAGTAGTAAATTGACTTAATGAGGAGTTTTCGATTAATGTTAATGGGGGTGAGAATACACATGAAAAACACTCTCTAGTTGTATGGGGGAGAGAATGCAAAGATAAGTAAGAATGGGAGAGAAATATCTATTAGGGAGATTTAGAAAGATTCATGTAAAGAAGAAGGAGGAATATATCTATGGGGGAGATATGTATTATGAGTTGTTTACTATGAACAACTATTGCCAATCCTAAAGAAGAAGAAGAAAAATGCAATGTTCTAGAGGATTTTAGATTTGATTAATGAAGAGGATTTGAGAAAATGAGAACAACAACAATAGAGTACTATTTTTGTATTCTTGGAACTTAGGTGTTTTTCATATATGTTTCCATTAATTCCAAATGGGGAGATTGTTAGCATGAATGCTAATGATACTACTTTGGGGGAGTATCCTAAGCATTGGAGAGTATTGACATGTTGCATTCAAGACTGTGTTTATCATTGATGTCAACATAGTAGTAAGTCTATGAAGACTGGTATAGTAACAAAGAAATATTGTAGTTGTACTGGCAAGGTGTTGCTTGTTTGGTGATGAAAAATCATGGACATGTTCAACACTATGTCCTGATGATGCTGTTCAATGTGCAACACATAAGTCAAAGACGTACATAAGTTGTACCTAATTTATAAGGAGCAGTATAGAAACAAAGTATTAGGAAAGCAATTCCTAACGTTTGTTCACTATCTTACATCTAAGATGCAATTAATAGATGCATGGTTAGCTGGTGACAAAGGACAGTCTGTTGGTGATGTCAAAAAAGTGCACAAGCCTTAGTATCATACATATGAAGTTTTGTATAGATTGTGATCCAACATTGCTATTGTAATTGTAATTAATTAATTATCTTATTATAATTAATTGAGAAAGCCTCAAGGCTGACTCAAGGAATTATTTTGAAGATATGGTATAAAGGAAAGTTGTTTTTCTTGTTTGTAATGTAAGTATGAGTGTGTGATCATTGTATGAAGTGCAAAGTGTGAAAAAAAGTAAAGTGTTTATTGAATATGAGTAAGTGATCCAAGGAATTATTGGATACAAGTTTTATGATCTCATTACAAGATCAAAAGGAGTAGAGGTTCAGTTGACAGGACAAAAGAAGAGGAAGGAAGTACATTTCATTTCTATTATTATACAAGAAATAACACATAGATCATTTGGATAGTGGGTTCATTAGTCTTTCCCTTGAAGCAGTTTGCACAATGGGTCTAGTTGTCTTCCACAACTTCTAACAACATTGGCACAACTCCTAACAGGGTTGGAATATACTAACATGGATTCAAAGTCTCCTAATAGGGACTCATCTATGCTGAATGTATTCATAGACTCCTAACAAGGTACATCCTCTAACAAGGAATTTTTATATTAGTAAATCATCTTTTGGATACCATCCCCACCAAGGTTTTCCCTCAATCAAGGGTTTCCCTAGTTAGCATATCTAGTGTTATTGTATATGAGTATCTTGTTTTGGTTTCTCACTATATTACTCATATGGTTAAGTTTGTTTAAAGTTGATAATTGTGATATTAGTTGAATAAATTATTCACCCCTCTCAAAGTTATATTGGTGGACTATATATTCTAAAACATAATCTACAGAAACAACGTATTCTATCCTCCATTGACATCAATGATAAAGTCCTAATTATGTGAATTTACTACTCCAAATCTTTAACCAGCTCAAGTGTCCAAAGAAACTATTCAAGACCAAATACCAAGAGTCCTCAATGACTCAACTCATCACATATACTCCCTCATATAGGAAGCATCAACATTCAATCCAGTCTAACAATAGTGCTTTGTACCACTAAACTGATGCATTTACTACATCATCTAATCAAAAGTAGGCATGTGCATAACCCCAAGCATATCTCTCAAGTACTCAAATGTATCTTTAGGAAAGGGCTTCGTAAAGACATCTGCAATCCTAGGAAAAACTTCATTTCTCATATCACGCTCATTTCAAATTCATTCTTCATTTCTTTAGAAAACTTATCACTTTCTTCATCATTTCCTCCAAATATTACTATTATTAACAAACCAATTTTTATTTCTTTAAAATACAAGTTACCATCTTCGGTACCTTTAGAATATCTACGATTTTCCAAATAGTTGTCCAACCTTGAATACAAGGTTCTAGGTGCTTGCTTTAGACCATATAGAGCTTTCTTTATTCTGCATACCATGACTATAAACCCTAAGGATGGAAAGTCACCAGGAAAAAATAATAATAGGCCTCAGATTGATTTGCATAAAAAAGATAAGGATAAGGTGATAGCAAGTCAACAACAAGAAAATGAGTCTCGTTCTAAGCAAATAGTGAATAAAAGAACAATAAGTGCTAATTCATTTATTGCAAATGCTTTTTTCCAAGTAAATATTTGAGTTCCATTCTTTGAAATTGGTAAGATCCCATAATATGGGAAGGAAGTCCTAGATCTTCTATCTAAACAAAACAAAGAAGATAATATAAGAGAGAAGAAGGATAATGATGCACCAATTATTTATATGGGCACTAATGTCAATGAGAATTCACTATATGTGGATCCCTTCTATCTAACTTTGTTAATCAACAATAAATGGTTGAGAAATTATATGATAGAAATAGGTGGTGTAGTGGATGTATTTAGTTAGATTTATCTTATTCAACCATCCCTGTAAATTGAAGATGTGTTAGAATTGATAGGGATCCAATATTCACATACCTAGTAGGGAGCTCCAGTCTTGATTATGGAGTTAACTTTTGTCAAACTAATATGGAGAACTTCAAGGTGAATTTGAATAAACCAATCCAATATATTAATGAACCTAAGGAAATATGTCCATAGGAGGAAAGCAATGGAATATAGAAAATGAATTTTAATGGAACATGTAGTAGGGAGGCAGGAGCAGTTCTTATATCTCCTTCTAGCGAGACACTCTGATATTCATATTTACTAAATTTTGAATGCTCCAATAACATTACTAAATACGAAGCACTAATATTAGGGATACAATCTAATAGAGTGCATAAGATTAAAATCCTTTTAATCTTGGGAGATTTGTAATTAATAGTGTCTCAAATTAGAAGCCACTTTACCACTAAGAATTCAAGTTTGAAGCAATACAAAAATTATGTATAGGACTCGATTGAAAGATTTGATGCATTTTCAATAAAATGGATTAATAGGAGTGGGAAATTCTTAGCTAATATGATGACTAATCTAGTTATCAAACATATTGATATCCCATTACAAGAGATTTTTCAAGTCAAAATTAAAAATAGGCAATCTATACTTGATAATGTTCACGATTGCCAAGTTTTTGAAAATGACAAGGATTTTCTTGATTTTTTGACATGTGAAGGATGTTACCAAGATCAAAGAAGTGATTGGAATAATTTTGTAGAAAATCAAGAAGATAAGGAAAACTTATTTGGAGAAGGTATTGTTCATCTCAGATCTAAAAAAATGCCTGAAGGATTGGTAGCATTACAAAGAATCTTTGGTGCACATGAAAATATCAAAACCTACAAATATATTACCATGCTAGAGGAAATTGAGAAATTAAATCTTGGGAATAAAAATTCCCCAAAATAAATCTTCATTAGCAAAACATTTACTCCTAAAATCAGATCAAACTTTATCTCTCTATTGAGAAAGTATAGGCATGTGTTTGCATGGTCTTATGATGAATTAAAGTATTATAGGGATTATTTGTTCCAACATAAAATACCTTTAAAACTAGATTCTAAGCCATTTAGACAAAAGAAAAGGCCTATAAATCCAATGTTAACACTAAAGATGAAGGAGGAATTAATCAAGATGACAGATGCAAGAATTATCAAGCCAATTAGACAGTCCACATGGGTTTCCAATCTTGTCCATGTAAGGAAAAATAATGGGGATATTAGAATTTGTGTTAATTTCATAAACTTGAATATCTCACCACTAAAAGATAATTATGATTTTCCTAACATGGAAGCACTTTTGTAGAGAGTAATAGGGAGTTGACACCTTTCTATGATGGATGGTTCCTCTGGTTATAGCTAGGTCAAAATAATAGAATCTAAATAATATAAAATTTCTTTTACTATCCCATAGAGAACATATATGTATGTAAGAATTTTGGTTTAACCAATGCAAGAGATACTTTTGAAAGAGCTACACATTTTTCTTTGGAAGGTCTAATTGATCTCATTCTTGTACTATATCAAGATGATCTCACTGCTTATTCAAAAAAGGTAGATGATCATTGTAATCATCTAGAAAAGATTTTCAAAAGAGCCATTGAGTATGGGGTATCCTTAAATCCAAAGAAGTTTCAATTTGGAGTCATAGAGGGGAAACTTCTTAGGCATATTGTGTCTAAAGATGGAATCAAGATAGATCTTGAGAGGGTAGCAACAATTGACAATATTAAAGTCTGCAAAACTATTAAGGCTATTCAAACATTTTTTGGGAAAATTAACTTTGTGAGGAGATTTTTTTCAAACTTCCTAGAGATATTCAAGCATATTTCCAAAATGTTAAAAGGGAGCTAAAATAATTTGGGGTGATGAAGCATTACAAGATTTCTCAAACACAAAAAAGGCAATAAATGAGGCACTTGTATTGAAGGTGACTAATTTTAAGAAACCTTTTCAAATATTTCCTTTGATTCATACCATATAATAATTGTTGTCATGCTAAAAAAGATGAAGGACATAAGAAACCTATTTCTTTTTTAGTAAAAGTTTTCAAAGTTCCAAGGTGAATTATGATATCAATGAAAAGAAAGCCTATGCATTAGTAAAAGTTGTAAAATATTTTAGGTCGTATCTAGTTAGTGTTAAAGTACTAAAATATATACCTAATGTTGTAGTTATAGATATCTTTAGGTGGATAGAAACTACTGGGAGGAGATGCAGGTAGATCAATCAAATTTAGGAATATAACATCAATATTCAGATTACAAAATTGGTAAAAGGTTAAGGTTTGGAAAAACTTATGGCTGATACTAATTTGTAGGAAAAACAAGTAAATCTTGTAGATTTGGAAAACACAAATGTTAGTATTGAGCATGTCTCTTGGTATTAAGAAGTTGTCTATTATTTAAGACATGAAATGTCATGATGATCTAGATGAGAATAAAAAAAGGACTATAAAAGTGCAAGCATAAAAGTGTGTCTTAATTTAGGGATACCTTTATTGGAGAAATAAGGATGGAATATTACTATTCTTCCTAAACACATATCAAGAATAAATTAACTTGAAGGATTTCCATGAAGGACTTTGTGGTAATCACTTTTCAGCTAAGACCACAACCCATAAGCTACTATGTGCAGGATATTTATGGCCATATATATTTAGGGATTGTCATGCCTATGCTAGGAAATGTGAAGCATGTAAAAAATTCTCTAGAAAGCTAAAGTATAATGGAGCCCTCCCTTTGAGAACCTTGCAATTTTAGGAGCCATTTCATATGTGGGGTATTGATTTCATAGGAATTTCAAACAAGCCAAGTGGAGGACACACTTGGATCCTTGTGGCTACTAATTATTTTACCAAATGGGTAGAGGCTATACCTACCAATCTGTCAACTAGAAAAGTTGTGATTAAATTTTTGATGGAGAATATAATAACCAAATTTGGAGTTCCTCACAAGATTATCATGGATAATGACATGTGTTTTAGATTAAATAATTTTTTCAAATTCTACCACAAATATGACATAGCTACCTCATATTTCTCTCCATACCAACCCCTAGGAATTGGTAAGGTGAAATTAAGTAATAAGAACCCACTCAAAATTATCAAGACAATAGTAAAAAGGATTAGGGTACTAAATTGAATTTGGTAGAATAGGCTAACATAATTACTGTAAAGAAGCCAACAAGTTATTCTCCTTATAATCTTGTTTATAGTAACAAGACTAGACTTCCCATGAATAATTTATTACTAGTATATAAGTTTATGGTAAAAGAACAACTTGACGACATTAACTTCATGGAGGAAAGAATTAATGCATTAGTTGAGTTGGATGAAATCAAGAGATCAACATTGGAACATAATATTGAGAAACAAAAATAGATCAAATTCCTTCATAATAAAAGGTCAACTAAGAGATCATTTAAAATTGGAGATTGGGTACTTAAATGGAATGTCAAGGATCAAGGCAAAGGAAAACATGGAAATTTTGGTTCCTTATGGCTTGGACCATTTTTTATTTTTGACATGGCAAGAGAAAAATCTTATCTGTTAAAGGAAATCGATGGAAGTATTCAAGAATTTACTATACACAATTCCTAAAGCCCTTTTTCTCATAAGTTCAAATGGAATTTTCCATTTTTGTATTACTAGATAGGTATTTTCCCCTATACTACATTCTCTTTGCTAGAGATGGCTAGATTCTTGTCATATTTTGAAGTAATATGTGCCCCTAGAAAGAGCCACTAGTGGAACCTTTAATTTTGTGATAAATTGATGTTAAAGCTTCATTCTTGCTATTTTGGAAGGATATGTATAAGAGGCTTGTGAAAAAAATAATATTAGGATTTCATGGGAATGATATAGAAGGGGGTGTGAAATGGTGAAATTTCACCAAATCATAGGAAGGAAATTTAACATGGTCTAAAAACACAATTTGTCGCTATTTTGGAGTAGGTTGCCCGTGGGCCATATAGAGTCACCATTTTTGGGTGAAGAGCACATGAAGGCCTGGAAAATAGAAATTTATTGGAAATTTGCAAGGGATGTTTATTTGACTTTGAAAATTAGTAATTTTTGAGGTTTCAGGGAGGATGTAAAGGGTACAATGTGAATGGAATAAACTAGCCAAATCATAAGAGTTGTTTGCAATATGCTTCAAAATGGTGAAAAGGGGTTGTAGTGAATTAATGATCATCATAGTTTTAGAAGAGGGAGCCAAAGAAGCATGCAAAAATGTGAAATGACTATTGTAAGAATATATTGAGAAGTACAAGACAAATTTTGCAAAATTTTAATTGGAAATGACATAAATATTGTACTTATGCAACCAGACATGTGTGGAATGTTGTCGACGAAATTTTTAAGTTAATGGGTTATTAGATGCCACTTTTTTATTAAGGCCTTATTGCAACCTAAATGTACAAGAAAAGTTTCAGTGTGCATTTTTTGGTAAATTCTTCAAGTGGTAAGGTTCAAGATTATAAGTATAAAAAAGGTTTTCCAGTACAGGAGAATCTAGCAGGCTAAGAGTCCAAGCCAGTAATGTAGCTTGATCTCTCTACATAAGAAGAAGACTAGTTTAACATCATTAACACTATGTACCAAGCTATCTAGGACTTTAAAAGGAATTATGTTATCTATGCAAGTGATAGCTATAAACTTGAACTAGAAGAGGACAAGGTCGCAATTGTATAGATGCTGACAGAACATGAAGAACAACAAGGTGAATGTTCATACATCAATGATATGATCGATATGTTTTGTGGCCTTCCCTCCTAAAGATTATGAAGATTTTTTTTAAAACTATAAATATTATGAATAGTTGTAATTAGTTTAGTTAAACAATTTTGAAAGGGTCTAAAGCTTTGTCACACCACTATGTTTATTACAAGGAAAGGTACCAGGACCCTAAAAAGAATCATTATATCTTATAGCGATATAATATTATACTATAGAATATATAAAAACTAGGACATAATAGGGAATCAAATAGTCTATGCATGTCTTGAGTGGATATTACAATTAGTCACCGTTCTATTGTAATCTATTTTACGTTAATAAAATACTCTGTTTCTCTCAAGAATTGTGTAGAATTATTTGTTATTTTTATATAGATTGTCCTCTTGGATTTACATTTCCATTGATAAATTGAAATTCAATAAATTCATTTGATAATTAATATTCACAAGCTTTATGTTCTTTTTATCCAACTAGTATTCCGAGATTCAAGTTAAAAAAAATCAAACAAGGGTATGCATTCAAGCTCTCTTTTTGGTGATTGATGGTAGGCAAGCACCATCTTTGAAGAGTTTTGATGATCTTGAAGTTTATATTGAACTAACTCTATTCTACCCAATTGGAGTAAGGATCTGGTCTAATTTGTTTTCAATAAAAAAATATTACCAATTGAGGTTGGTGGATTTCTTTGTCACACTCAAGTGCTCTACAATTTTTAAAACCATATTCAAAATATTTAAAAGACTCATCTAAGCTTTCAAAATGCATTCAACCTTACACCAATGATTTATCCTTGGGAATAACTTGCTATGCCAAGAGTATCAATCAATAAAATATGCATGAATAATATCAAACAAGTTCCCATTAGGTACACCCACCTAGGTTAGTAGATCCTAAAGTGAAGAGAATTTGATTTCTAACAATCAGTCCTATTTGTTGGCCAAATTATGTTAGATTACCCAACATTGAGCAAGCATGGCTCATAGGTTTTCCAGCCAACAATTTGAGGAACCAACATGAAAGGTGTTGGTGGAACCATGATTAAAGATGACGTGGTAAGAAAAATACTAAGAGCCCTCTTAACTCAATTTTCTATTTGAGCATCTACTATTCAAGAATTGAGATCCATACCTAGTCATGTTTTTATCTTGGATGCTTTGATTGGTAATTTAACTACATTTGAGATTAGCAATTTTGATATAATTTTACTGAAGAAAGAAAATGATTTGAAGATATATCTAACCATTGGTAGCCCAAGAAGAGAAAGAGAAAGAGACATTCACCGTAATTTAGGTGGAAGTGGCAATGATGACATACTATGAGGAGAAAGAACAAGAATAAGTGCAAGAACTACTAGCAAAGAGTTCACCAAGAGAAAAAGGAAAGTATAAAGGTAATTTTCCTATAAAGTGTTTTTATTGAAAACATATTGGTCATATTGCATCTAAGTTTTGTAACAATGATAGGAATGATAAGAAGGAGAACTGATACCAAAAGTTTAGAGACAATAAGGACACAGGAAATAAATCATGTTACCTAGCTAAGGAAGGTCGAATCAGTGATGAATATGATGACTTAGAAGAAGGTGAGAAGAAATTTATGTTTCTATGAAGGATGATTCAGAAGAAGAAAGGTATGAAGATGAAAAAGCTGTTAGAATTGCTTTAGAATAATTGAGAGGGGGTGGGGGGGGGGGGGGGGGGGGGGTGAATTAGTTATTCAAGGTCCAGATGTCCCTTGTAAACTTTTCACTAAGATTGATAAATCTGTTAAATCATTCATTCATGCAAACTTTAACTTTTCTAATCAGAAAGTTACTGTAAATCAACATGCAAGTGCAACACACAAGAAATCAACACATGACACAATGATTTATGTGGAAACCCAATTTGGGAAAAACCACCAGTAACATGCTACTCAATTCTCACACTTTTGAAGTGATGCCCTATGAAAGGCTTGCCCTATTAAAGGCTTACATCACACACTATTAAATGTGACATCATTGGAGGATTTAACCACCTTGTTAGAAGTGGTCCTGGTAAAAGGACTTTAGAACATTCACTTGGAATGCCACCCTATTAAAGGATTTACAAATGGCTATTAGGCCAACCTAAGTCCATAGGATTTTTAGATCTAATACAATTGCTAGAGAGTATTACAAAATCTTGACTTGACTACAACATACAACTTATCTTGTAGGTTTCAGATCACTTCTTAGCTCATATCCTTGCCTGGCCTTCTATCTCTGCAACTCTTAACTACTTGCCTTTTCTTTCAAGCTTTGTCTTTTTGAGTCTCCATACTCAATGTACTAGTTCAATCATCTCTTCATGACCACTTGTAGAAGTAGAGCCTCTGTGCTCTTCCTTCTCCTAGATGTCTCCTTCTTGACACCCTTTCAATCACTTCGCAAATTTTGGCACTGCTGTAGCAACAGTATTAGCAACTTCTTGCTTCTTGTTCTATGACTTCTTAAATAGAAGTCTTGAAGTTCCTTTTCCTGCTTAATTCTTCCATTTTTCAATTTCAATTCACATGGATTAGGTAGGATACATTGTATCTATCCCATATTCTATTTCCTCTAGAAACTTCTTGAATAATCCTTTAGAATTCACCCAAAAATGGTTTACATAAGATTATATGCCAACAACTCATCATCCTTATCTTCCAACTTGTTCACAAAATTCAATGCAACCACTATGTCGGCTCAAATTTGGTGCATCTTCATCATTTGAAATAATGCAGTAGCTTGACATTATTGAAATACTGGTGCTTGACACATATTGTGTTACTCGGCATCAACTATGTTTTTTTTCTGATACTCGGCACTTGAAGATCACTCAGAACTAACTAAAATTTTCTTGATGCTCAGCACCTGATCTTTTACTCGGGACTTGAAGATCACTCGGCACTAACTAAAATTTCTGTTGCTCAACTTCTATTAAGAATTTTCTCAGCTTCAACTAACTTGCTTGACACCTTTTGATGATCAAAGTTAAAGCTTTGCAATCAACCTTGTTACAACTTCTTCTTCCAATGTATCTAAGTGTGACCAACCTCTATATCTTTGAGTATGTCATCAATACATTACTTAACCATTGTCTTAACTATTTTTTGCACTTCATTACAATATCATAACTCAACCCTTCCTTTAGGTGCTCTTGTTACATCTTGTTGATCAAATCCTCTTCATCAATTAATTAAGTGATAGTGCATGAATCTTGTAAGCAAATATCATCCCTACATATAGTATGTTTGAAATCAATGCCAAAACAATGATTGAAAACAATCTTTTACAACAATCTCCCTCTTTAATCTTCAACAACAATGAGCTTTTCAATTAGATTTCCAACAATCTCCCTCTTTGGCATTGATGGCAAACCAAACTGATCAACCATCAGACTAAACTATTCCACCAAAAGCTTACGAGGTTAGAACAGAAAGTCAAATGCCAAAAAGTAGGTTGTAACATCACATCTTCATTTCACTTCTCCCTCTTTGCTATTGTATCCTTTATCTTTATTTTTCTTCCTCTGTATTATTCATCTTTTGCTGTTCTGATCAACCTCTAAAATCTCCCTCTACTTTTGTGATCCTTTATCTTTAACAATCTTGTTGATCAGTTGTTCACTTCTCCCTCTTTGACAACAATGCCAAAGACATATTAGCATCTTTAATATGCAGATGTAGCTTTTACAGATTTAGTCAATCTCCCTCTATTACCTTGCTTGTGATTTATTTGAAGTTTTTAGTACTTCTATTACTTTAGGCATGGATCCCAAAGTAAAAATCCTCTGCATCAATGTGTAAAATCTTCAACATTTGGCTTATTTGATGTAGGGCATTCTTGCTTTTGCTTTAAGTAGCTTTAGCTAGGGGTATCACCCCTAACTTACCTCTAAGATACTCGAAAGCATCTTTAGGCAGTGCTTTTGTGAAGATAACAACAATCTGTTCCTTTGAGCTAACATATTCCATCTTCACTTGTTTATCTTCTACTATCTCTCTTACATAGTGATACTTAATTGCAATATGCTTGGTTTTAGCATGCATTACTGGATTCTTTGATATATTGATAGCACTTGTATTATCACAATAAGGTGTCATAGGCTCAATTACCTCTTCCTTCATACCTTGTAGCAAATGTTTGATCCACACAATGTTAGTGTAGTTTATAGTAGCTGCCACATATTCAGCTTCAATAGTAGACTGTGAGGTGCAGCTTTGTTTTTTGCTTGTTCATGTAATCAACCTTTTTCCTAAGAAAAGTGCTCCTCCACTGGTGCTTTTTCTATCATCAATGTTACCTCCCTAATCTACATTAGTATGAGTGCTCAATTCAAATTTCTCATTCTTTTTTTAGTACAAACCAAAGTCATCAGTTCCTTTTAGGTATCTTAATATTCTCTTTACTACCATTAAGTGGTTTTCTCTTGGATTGGTAGAAAATCTAGCCACTATTTTAATAGCTAATGCAATGTCTGGTCTACTATGTACAACATATTGCAGCTTTCCAATCATTGACCTATACAATGTCTAATTTACTTTAGTAGAATCATCATTTTTGGATAGCTTATGTCTAGTTGCCATTGGTGTGCTGACTGGTTTTGAGTCTTCTAGCCCAAATGTTTTGAGTACTTCCTTGATGTATTTGGATTGGGTTACAAATATGCCATGCTTCAATTAATGTACTTGTAATCCAACAAAGAATTTGATTTCTCCAAACATTGACATCTCAAATTCATGCTTCATTTGGTCAGCAAAATCTTTGCATAAAACATCTTTTCCTCCAAATATTATGTCATCAACAAAGATTTCTAAAATCAAAATGTCCTTACCTTCCTCAGCTTTGATGTACAAGTTGGTGTTGTCATCTGTTCTTTCAAATCCCATCTTTACAAGATATTCGTGCAGCCTTTCATACCATGCTCTTGGTGCTTGCTTCAGTCCATAGAGTGCTTTGTGTAGTTTGCAGACCATGTTCTTTTTCTTCTCATCAACAAACCCCTCTAGTTTTTCTATGTGGACTTCCTCTTCTAGTATACCATTAAGAAAAGATGACTTTACATCCATCTGGTAAACTTTGAAACCTTTATATGCAACATATGCAAGTAATGTTCTTACTCCTTCCATTCTTGCAACAGGACCAAATGCCTCTCCATAATCTAGTCCTTCTTCTTGCGCATAGCCTTTGAAAACTAGCCTGACTTTGTTTCTTGTTATTTCTATTGGAAATGAGAATAGAGTAACTAAGAGGGGGAGGGGGCGAATCAGTTATTCCAAAAACTTTCCACAGTCCCTAAGATGTTTGAATATACCCTTGATCTAATTAGTAAAATGCTGAAACTTGATAATGCAACAAATGAAAAATATTAAGAACTGATATGTTATCATGCACAAAGCAATTTAGCAATTAAGAACGCAGGAGACACCAGATTTAATGTGGAAACCCAATATGGGAATAACCATCAATGTAACTAGGTACTATTTTTCACTCTTCTAAAGTGAGCCCTATTAGGAGCCAACCTTGTTAAAGGTTACAAAAACACACTGTTAGGTGTGACCCTGTTAAAGGATTTAATCACCCTGTTAGGAGTGGCTTTGCTAGAGGTCTTTAGAACAATTCAACTGAACTGTCACCTTGTTAGAGGATTTATTGAATGACTGTTAAACCAACTTAGTTAAGAGATTTTGAATACACTGTTATAATAGTTAGAAAGCAACAATGAAGTGACCTAACATAAGGTACAACTTATCTTTGCTGATTGCAGATCTCTGTTATGCTTGACTAAATCCTTACTGATCAAATACAACTTTGCAGCTCCTTCAACACATCTGATCCTTCATCAGACTTTTCTCAACATTCGCCTCTTCATACTATAATTCATATTCATAACTTCCCTTTTTTATAATCACACACTTTAATTCATAACTTGAATGACCATATATACCTTTCAGATTATCTTAGTCGGCTCAAATCACAGACTAAAACAAACAATTACAACGGTTGGCTAAAAGTAATTAATTAGCAAATCCCTATACCGGTTGACCCTGCACAGTGAACTTTGCTCAGAAAATAATTCTTGTGTTAACCGACTGAGCTCGATTGATACAGCGAACTTCGTGACAATCCTTCAATCGCCGAGAGAACCCGATAAGTACTGAGTTTCCTGAGATAATCGAGTGAGCTCGGTTGGAAACTAACCTTTGGAGACCAAGTGAATCTCGGTTAACACTAACTTTTCCATGATTCATTTGATGACCGAGTGAGCTCAGTGGCAACTAACCTTTGGAGATCGAGTGAAGCTCGGTGAACACTAACTTTTCCATGATTCATTTGATGACCGAGTGAGCTCGGTGGAAACTAACCTTTGGAGACCGAGTGAAGTTCGGTTAACACTGACTTTTCACATTTCCTTCATTGACCGAGTGAGCTCAGTTGGCACTGTAAATTGTATTGCAGACTGTCTGAGCTCGGTGAACTTGAGACTAATGACTGATATGACATTTGTGTGACATCAAGGATAACATTATTCAACAATCTCCCTCTTTGGCATTGATGGCAACACAACATGTCATAACAGAAATGAAATTTTGAAAATAAGTTCAACAAGATAACAGACTTTGCCCTCTTTCAATAGTCTCCCTCTGTTAAGGGACTTCATGGCAAACTTTTCAAAACTTCACAAATTTCAGAAGGATATGATGGTAAAATCTCTCCCTCTTTGACAACACATGCCAAAGACAATAGAAGTTAAGTGATTTATAATGTACCTTTAGTACTGATTCATATGCAATGATTTCTGATGAAACTGCATCAACAGATAGATCTTCAATCCTGTATGTGTTGATGCATTACTAGAACTTATTTCTAGTGGACTTCAGATAGGGGAATGACCCCTAACTTACCTCTGAGATACAAAAATGCATCCTTAGGTAAAGGCTTTGTGAATATGTCAGCAATTTGTTCTTTTGTATGGACATATTCCAATCTGATCTCCTTGTCTTATACCAACTCTCTGAAAAAATGATATTTTATTGCAATATGCTTGGTCTTGGAATGCATCATTGGATTCTTAGATATGTTGATTGCACTAGTATTGTTACAGAACATGACGATTGGTTCATTGATTTCCATCTTCATTCCTTGCAATAACTGTTTAAACCAAACAATATTTGAATAATTTACTGATGCAACAACATACTCTGCCTCTGTTGTAGATTGGGATGTACAATTCTGCTTTTTGCTTGTCCAGGAAACCAATCTTTTTCCAAGAAAGAATGCTCCTCCACTTGTGCTTTTTCTGTCATCAAAGTTTCCTGCCCAATCAGCATCAATAAACACTTTCAAATCCAAATTACCTCCAAATTTGTACCATAAGCCATAATCTTCAGTTCCTTTCAAATATCTCATTATTCTTTTGATTGCCATCAAGTGAGTTTCTCTTGGCTTTGCTGAAAATCTTGCAACAATACCAACTGCAAGGGCAATATCTGGCCTGGTATGAACTACGTATTGCAATTTTCCAATCATAGATCTATACAATGTTTGATCTACCTCTTTGGATTCATCATCTTTGGTAAGTTTCAATCCAGTACACATTGGAGTTCCAATAGGTTTACAGTCCTCCATACCAAACTTTTTCAATATCTCCTTGATGTATTTTGATTGAGTGATGTAGATGCCATTCTTATTGTGTTGAATTTGAAGACCAAAAAAGAATTTTATTTCACCAAACATAGACATTTCAAATTCCTTGTTCATTTGTTCTAAAAATTCTTTGCAAAGATCATCATGTCCTGTGAAAACAGTATCATCTACAAATATTTCTGCCAGGACAATCTTATTATTTGGTCCTTCCTTTATATACAAGCTACTGTTATCATTAGTTCTTTGAAATCCAATCTAAATAAGATAGTTATGCAATCTTTCATACCATGCTCTAGGGGCTTGTTTCAGACCATATAGTGCCTTGTGTAATTTGTAGACCATGTTCCTTTTATCTGTATCAACAAAGGCTTTGGGTTGTTCAATGTAAACCTCTTCATCCAGTATTCCATTGAGGAATGCTGACTTGACATCCATCTGATAAACTTTGAATCCTTTGTGAGAAGCATATGCAAGTAAGGTTCTGACTCCTTCCAATCTTACAACAGGAGCAAAGGTTTCTCCATAATCTATGCCTTCTTCTTGAGAGTATCCTTTGCATACTAATCTGGCTTTATTTTTGGATACCTTACCATCTTCAGTCAACTTGTTTCTGAATACCCACTTGGTTCCAGTTACATTCTTATTTTTAGGCCTGGGTACAAGAGTCCATGTCTTGTTCTTCTCTATTTGTTCTATTTCCTCATTCATTGCCTCAATCCAACTATCATTTGCCAATGCATCTTTAATGCTTCTAGGTGCAAAATCAGCAAGTAAACAAGTATTTTTCTTGCTTCTTGTCAAGGTTCTTTCAGATTTGTCTCCAATGATCTGATTTGGTGCATGATGTCTTCTGACATATTTAGTTAATACAGGTTCTTTGCCTCTTGAATGAGTTTCATTGCTATCTCCTTGTGTTTTAATTTCATGTTCAGGCTGTTCTAGCTCGGTAAGAATTGGCTTGGGTGCTTTAGACTCGGTAGACACTTGCTCGGTAGTGTCTGAATGTTGCTGTGGCTCAGTTTGAACTTTTTGCAACTCGGTTACTGATGACTCGAGAGTTGAGGAGTCTTGAGTGAACTGTATGCTTGGTATAGTATCTGGTTCAATATAAACAAATCTTCTATAATCTTCAGGTACCTTTTTGCTTTCTTCCTCAGATTTGTCTGCAAACTCATCAACTTTTACATGTGCACTTTCTATGAATTTGTGAGTGGATAAATTTAAACATCTATATGCTTTTATTTTGCACGAATATCATAAAAATATTCCTTCATCACCTTTTACATCAAATTTTCCTTTTCTAGATTAATACTTTCAGATAATTTACATTGGGTTTGTAGCCATACCATAATTCATAGGGAGTTTTGAATGATTCCTTCTTCAACTGTACTCGGTTTAAGGTATGAACTACTGTGCTAATGGCTTCCTTCCAGTATTTGATAGCAATGTTCTTTTCTATCATCAGGGTTCTTGCACAATCCATGATGGACCTATTTGTTCTTTTAGCTATTCCATTTTGTTCAGGAGTTCCTGGTGTTGAGACTTGTCTTTTAATACCTTTTTCAATGCAGAAGTTGTTGAATTCATGTGAGATGAATTCACCACCTCTATCTGACCTTAAGCATTTTAGTCTTTTTCTTGTTTCTTTTTCTACTCTTGCCAAATACCATTTAAATTTCTCAAATGCTTCTGATTTGTTCCTTAGATACATGACAGTCATCATTCTTGAGTAGTCATCAACAAAAAGAATAAAATTTTTTTCTCCAGTATAGCTTTCTATTCCAATGGGTCCACATAAATTAGTATGCACAATTTCTAATATATCTTCAGACTGATAGTTTTTACTTTTAAAACTAGTCTTTCACAATTTACCAATCTGACAATTCTTACATAGACCATCCTCAGGTTTCTTAATGTTAGGAATGCCTCTTACTTTCTTGAATTTGCTTATTTTTATCAGGTTATCAAAATTGACATGACACAACCTTTTATTCCATAACCAACTTTCTTCAATTTGAGCAATAAAACATGAGCATTCACCAAGTTCTAGATAAAACAAGTTACCTTTAGTTTGGGTTCCAGATCCTATCAGCTTTCCTTGCTCATTCAACAGTCTTGCCTTTCCATGCATGAATTCCACCTTGAATCCAGTATTGAGTAACTGTGCCACACTTAGCAAATTATGTTTAAGACCTTCAACCCAATAGGCATTATTACATACAAGTTCTTTGGTTAGACAGATTCTTCCTCTTCCTTTTATGAAACAAGGTTCATTATTACCAAACCTTACACTGCCACCATCATAGTCTTCAAACTGATCAAACTTAGTTTTATCACCGATCATATGATGTGAGCAACCACTGTCTATAATCCATGTATCATTCTTACTTATATGAGAGACAAGTGCCATTTTATCTTCCTCATCACTATCAGAAACATCTTTAATGACAATATAAACAATTTCATCCTCACTATTATCAGAATCTTTAGAATTTTCAGCCATGAAGCATGATTTCTTACCTTTGTTCTTGGATGATTTGAATTCTTTCTTGCCATTCCATTTGTAATCTTTCTTTTCATCATTGTTTTGCTTGTTTGGACACCTTGCTGCAATATGACCAATTTCTTCACAAGAAAAATAGATTAGAGGAACTTTACCTTTGTATTTTCCTTTGCCTCTAGAGTATTTCCTTGCTAGTAGAGCTTTAATCACTTCGAGGTCACTATCTAAACTTTGGCTTGATTCATCTTCACTTTCTGACTGAGATTCCTTCTCCCTTTTGCTTTTCGCTTTGAGTGAGAGCTTGGCTTGAAATGCTGATTCAATGTTTTTGGAGGCTGGAACATAGTTATCAAAGTTATCTAGTTCAAATGCAGTTAGTCTTCCAACTATGGCCTCAAGATTTATCTGATGATTTGCTTCACACCTTCTTTCCTGAATTGCAGAAACTCTAATTGCATAAATAGGAAGCAAGGTTCTAAGAACTTTGCTTATAACTGTTTCTCCTTTGATATCACCTCCAGATGCTCTGATTGCACTCACACATGCTTTAACTCTTTCAACATACTTTGCAATGTTTTTATCCTCTTTCATTCTCATTTGATCAAATTGTCCTCTTAGACTTTCTGCTTTTGCTCTTCTTACATTATCATCTCCTCCATAGATCTCTTTTAGCTTGTTCCACATCTCAAAGGTAGTTGTGCAGTCCTTAATGTCATAAAATTCTTCATAACTGAGAGCAGATGCTATGTCTATCATCATATTGTTGTGAGTCTTCTTTTCAGCAATGTCATTGATAGACAATGTTCCAGGAGGTTCTTCATATTTTTCTTCAAGGTATTTTAGTCCAGTATCACCAATAGTAGCCAGATGAAGTCTCATCAATCCTTGCCATGCAGAGAAGTTATCTCTGTTGAGTTTTGGAATTTCTCTTTTGTAAGACATCTTGATCTTTGACTTAGATCCTTGAAATCTTTTCTTGCAAGCACCAAAAGCTCTGATACCAATTTTTGGAAATAAGAATAGAGTAACTGAAAGGGGGAGGGGGTGAATCAGTTATTCCAAAAACTTTCCACAGTCCCTAAGATGTCTGAATATACCCTTGATCTAATTAGTAAAATGCTGAAACTTGATAATGCAGCAAATGACAAATATTAAGAACTGATATGTTATCATGCACAAAGAAATTTAGCAATTAAGAACGCAGGAGACACCAGATTTAACGTAGAAACCCAATATGGGAAAAACCACCAATGTAACTAGGTACTATTTTTCACTCTTCTGAAGTGAGCCCTGTTAGGAGCCAACCTTGTTAAAGGTTACAAAAACACACTATTAGGTGTGACCCTATTAAAGGATTTAATCACCCTGTTAGGAGTGGCCTTGCTAGAGGTCTTTAGAACAATTCAATTGAACTGTCACCTTGTTAGAGGATTTATTGAATGGCTGTTAAACCAACTCAGTCAAGAGATTTTGAATACACTGTTACAATGGTTAGAAAGCAACAATGAAGTGACCTGACATAAGGTACAACTTATCTTTGCTAATTGCAGATCTCTATTATGCTTGACTGAATCCTTACTAATCAAATACAACTTTGTAGCTCCTTCAACACATCTGATCCTTCGTTAGACTTTTCTCAACATTCGCCTCTTCATACTATAATTCATATTCATAACTTCCCTTTTTTATAATCACACACTTTAATTCATAACTTGAATGACCATATATACCTTTCAGATTATCTTAGTCGGCTCAAATCACTGACTAAAACAAACAATTACAACGGTCGGCTAAAAGTAATTAATTAGCAAATCCCTATACTGGTCGACCCTACATGGTGAACTTTGCTCAGAAAATAATTCCTGTGTTAATTGACTGAGCTCGATTGATACGGCGAACTTCGTGACAATCCTTCAATTGCCAGGAGAACTCGGTAAGTACTGAGTTTCCTAAGATAACCAAGTGAGCTCAGTTGAAAACTAACCTTTGGAGACCGAGTGAATCTCGGTTAACACTAACTTTTCCATGATTCATTTGATGATCGAGTGAGCTCGGTGGCAAATAACCTTTGGAGACCGAGTGAAGCTCGGTTAACACTGACTTTTCCATTATTCATTTGATGACCGATTGAGCTCGATGGAAACTAACCTTTGGAGACCGAGTGAAGTTCGGTTAACACTAACTTTTCACATTTCCTTCATTGACCGAGTGAGCTCAGTTGGCACTGTAAATTGTATTGCAGACTGTCTGAGCTCGGTGAACTTGAGACTAATGACTGATATGACATTTGTGTGACATCAAGGACAACATTATTCAACATTTCACTATTCTCATCAAGTTTGTTTCTAAACATCCACTTGGTACCAATCACATTCTTATCAACTGGTTTGGGGACTAGAGACTAAGTTTTCTTTTTCTCAATTTGATCTATCTCCTCTTTCATGGCCTTATACCAGTCATCATCTTGTAGTGCATCTTTGACTATTTTTGGTTCAACCTTGCTCAGTAGACATGATTCATTTCTGAGTCTATTCCTTTTCATTAGTCTAGCATCCTTATCACCAATGATTTGGTCTGCAGGGTGATGTCTTCTTACATACTTAGCAGTCCTTCTTTCCATGTTTGATTCTTCAGCTTCAGAGTTGTTTCGTTCTTCTTCATTAGATAATTCATCATTCCTTTCATGTATACTATTTTCAGAACCAGTTTGTTCATTCTCTCCATTTTGCAGCTTGGCTTCTGAATGCAACTTGGCATTCACAGGCTGAGACTCAGCAGATACTGAAGTTTGTTGCTGATTCCCAACTTGATTTGCAGCATTGTCCTTAGCTATCATTCCTTCATAGAAGTATACAAAGGATCTATAGTCCTTTATTTGCTTTGACTCATCATCCTAAACTTCTGCATGCTCATCAAAATTTACATTTGCACTCTCCACAACTTTGTTGGTGTTAATATTCAAACACTTATATGCCTTACTTTTAGTGGAGTACCCAAGAAATATTCCCTCATTACTTTTTGCATCAAACTTGCCATTTCTAGTGTCTTTTAGAATATAGCATTTACAACCAAACATTTTGAAATGTTTAACATTAGGTGAATGACCATACCATAATTCAAAGGGTGTTGCATTTGTACCTTTCTTGACTTGAACTCTATTTAGTGTGTAGACTACAGTACTTACAACTTCCCTCCAGTACTTAAGTGCAACATTTTTCTCGATCATCAAAGTTTTGGTACAGTCAATCACTGATCTATTTCTCCTTTCAGCAATACCATTCTATGGTGGAGTTCTTGGTGTTGAAATTTTCCTTTTGATACTTCTATCATTGTAAAATACTTCAAATTATCTTGATGTGAACTCACCTCCTTTGTCTGACCTTGGCATTTCAGGTTCTTTCCTATTTCCTTCTCAACTCTAGCCAAATAACACTTGAACATTTGAAATGCATTAGATTTTTTTTTAAAGAACATAACAGTCATTATTCTGGAATAATCATCAACAAATAGCATTATGTATTTGTCTCCTAAGTAGCTTTTTACTTCTATTGGGCCACATAATTCTGTATGAACTAACTCTAGAACTTCATTGGAAGTGTATGCGTTGCTTTTGAAACTAAATTTAGTCATCTTCCCTAGTTGACATTGTTTACACACTGTGTTTTTAGGTTTCTTTAACTTGGGCAATCCTTTGACTTTGTTCTTTCTGCTAATGCTGATTAGATTATCAAAATTAACATGACACAACCTTTTATGCCACAACCACACATCATCAAGTCTAACAATAAGACATGTTGCTTCTTCCATATCTAGGTAAAACAGATTACTCCTAGTTTGTTCACCTTTTCCTATCAGATTTCCATCAATATCATAGATCTTGGCCATTTTGTTTCTAAATTCCACTTTGCAACCTACATTGCCTAACTGAGATACATTCAACAAGTTTTAGTTCAATCCTTCAACATAGTATGCATTGTCAAATGAAAATTTCTCTGTAAATTTGATAGAGCCTTTTCCTTTGATTTGACATGGGGCATCATTACTGAATCTAATACTATTTCCATCATATTGAGTAAAGGTAATGGACTTACTTTTATCTCCTATCATGTGATGTGAGAACCCATTGTCTATGATCCACTTGTCATTCTTGCTCACATAGGTAACCAATGTTGTTGCTTCATCTTAATCTTTGTCTAATTCATCCTTCATGGCTACATAGACTACTTCATCATCATTTTCATTAGAACTTCAATAATGCAGCATCTCTTGCCTTTCTCCTTGTAATCTTTGCTATCAACTTCTCTTTTGATCCTGAACTTGCTTCCTTCTTTAAATTTTTTCTTTTGTGGGCATCTTGTAGCTATATGACCTACTTCATTGCAATTGAGACATATGATAGGAAACTTACCTTTGAATTTACCTTTACCTCTATGAAATCTCCTGGCCAGTAGTGTTTCTAACTATTCCACATCTTCCTCATCTGTGCTACTATCATTGGATGCATGTTTTCCTTTTCTTCTTCTTTTGCTTGATGTGTCCTCCTCAGTATAATTTATTGTCATTTTGGCCTTGAAAGTAGATTCAAGGTTCTCAGGTCTGTAATTGTCAAAATTGGAAAGCTCAAATGTAGTTAGTCTTCCAACTATTCCTTCAAAAGTTAGTGTGTTCCCTTGTACACACCTCAGCTCTTGAATGGCTAAAACTCTTATAGCATAGATAGGAAGTAGAGTTCTCAAGTATTTGTTGATGGATGTTTCTTCTTCTAGTTGATCACCTAGACTCCTTATTGCACTCACCACTTCTTTTATTCTTGCAGCATACTAAGCAACATTCTCACCTTCCTCCATCTTCATGTCATCAAACTTCCCTCTTAGGCTTTTTCCTTTTTCTCTCTAGACATTCTGATCTCCTCCATAGATTTCTGACAGGGTTTTCGACATCTTGAATGCAGTGTCACAATCTTTGACATCATCATATTCTGCATAGCTAAGTGCAGAGGCAATCTCCAACATTGCTTGATTGTGCTCCTTCTTTTTGTTTAAATCATCTGCAGTAAGAGGTCCTATTGGAGTTACATGTTCTGTTCCAATTGAAGTTTTTACATAATCACCTATTGATCCAAGGTGAAATTTCATCAAACTCTTCCATGTAGCAAAGTTGTCTTTGTTAAGCTTGGAAACTTATCTCTTGGACATCTTGATCTTCCTGCTTCTAATACCTTGAAACTAAATTAGCAGAAGGATCTGATACCAATTGTTAGAATTTCTTTAGAATAATTGAGGGGGGGGGGGGGGGGGGGTGAATTAGTTATTCAAGGTCCAGATGTCCCTTGTAAACTTTTGACTGAGAGTGATAAATTCATTCAATCATTCATTCATGCAAACTTTAACTTTTCTAATCAGCAAGTTACTATAAATCAACATGCAAGTGCAACACATAGGAAATCAACACATGACACAGTGATTTACGTGGAAACCAAATTTGGGAAAAACCACTAGTAACATGCTACTCAATTATCACCCTTCTGAAGTGATGCCCTATGAAAGGCCTGCCTTATTAATGGCTTACACCACACACTATTAAATGTGACCTTGTTGGAGGATTTAACCACCCTGTTAGAACTGGGCCTGGTAAAAGGACTTTAGAAGATTCACTTGGAATGCCACCCTGTTAAAGGATTTAAAAATGGCTATTAGGCCAACCTAAGTCCATAGGATTTTTAGATCTAATACAATTGCTAGAGAGTATTAGAAAATATTGACTTGACTATAACATACAACTTATCTTGTAGATTTCAGATCACTTCTCAGCTCATATCCTTGCCTGGCCTTCTATCTCTACAAGTCTTAACTGCTTGCCTTTTCTTCTTTGTCTTTTTGAGTCTCCATACTCAATGTATTAGTGCAATCATCTCTTCATGACCACTTGTAGAAGCAGAGCCTCTGTGCTCTTCCTTCTCCTAGATGTCTCCTTCTTGACACCCTTTCAATCACTTCGTAGATTTTGGCACTTTTGTAGCAACAATATCAGCAACTTCTTGCTTCTTGGTCTATGACTTCTTAAATAGAAGTCTTAGAGTTACTTTTTCCACTTGATTCTTCCATTTTTAAATTTCAATTTGCATGGATTACGTAGGATACATTGTATCTATCCCATATTCTATTTCCTCTAGAAACTTCTTGAATAATCCTTTAGAATTCACCCAAAAATGGTTTACATAAGATTATGTGCCAACAACTCATCATCCTTATCTTCCAACTTGTTCACAAAATTCAATGCAACCACTATGTCAGCTCAGATTTGGCGAATCTTCATCATTTGAAATAATGCAGCAACTCGACACTATTGAAATACTGGTGCTCGACACATACTATGTTACTCAGCATCAACTATGTTTTTTCCCTGATGCTCGACACCTAAAGATCACTTGGCATTAACTAAAAGTTTCCTGATGCTTGGCACTTAATCTTTTACTCGACACTTGAAGATCACTCGGCACTAACTAAAATTTCTATTACTTAGCTTCTATTAAGAATTTGCTCGACTTCAACTGACTTGCTCAGCACCTTCTGATGATCAAAGTTAAAGTTGTGTTGTGGTGTCCACAACACACACCCCATTCCTCAATAGGAATGGGGACCCCCTACTTTTTTCGACTCCCAGACTCATAGTTTGGGAGTCAGGAGAAGAAATTTTAGTTAAGAATTTTAGAGTAAAAAAAAAAAAAAACACACACACACATCACCTAGTGCACGTGCATCGAGGTGCTTGCAAAAGGGAGAGAGGGTTATAAAAATCCTCGCTTCCCTTCTTCCTTACTCATTTTTTTGTCCAAAGAGCAAGGAGGGAGAGGTAAAACACTCCCCCCCTTTTTCAAATGCCGCGCGCCCATGAGGCGCTCATGCGCACTGCCTCATGCCTTGCGTACGAGTAGCACCGCATGCTCTTTGGGCTCGCGCTACTGTGATTGCGCCTATGCCACACACCCTTTGGGCGCACTGCTATGACTGCACCCCTTTTGGGGCGCATGCACGCAGTGCCATCGTGTCACCCGTGGCCTAGCCATGCTCCTTTTGGGGTGCATGCACTGTGCCGTCATGGTGCCTGCGCCTTGCCGTGCCCCTTTTGGGCGTTGTGTGCGCACCCCTTTTTGGATGTGCGCATGCGGATGCCCTCGCCACCATGTGCATCATGTGTGCGCTCTGTCAAACCTTTTTTTTTGAATAAAAAAAAGAGAAATATATTTAAAAAAAATAAAAAATAAAAAATAAAAAACAAATAAATAAGTTCCCTAGGGGGACGTTTTTTTTTCTTTTTTACATTTTTTTTTATATCCAATAATTAATCATGTTTTTCTTTTTTCCTGTGTTGTGCAGGTAATATAATCAGATGGCGTCCACATTTGAATCAGCAGCAAAACTAGTTGTGTACAAGTTCCAAGGTGTGACCCCAAAATCATGGTTGCACGATGAATACTCTGAGATCAAAGATACAAAACTTGGACACACGGACTTGGGAGAGTTCTTGAGAGTTTGTAACAATCCAACTGAAAGGTCATCATTGAGATCCGCCCTAATCCGTTCTGGATTAGTAAACAACATCACATCCTGGGACCGTGCAATCAGCTGAATTGATTATGACCCTATCTCAGCATTTTGTTCTTGATGAAAGGGTGGTAAAGAGCATCACTGGGGAAGTGGTCTTGGATCTATGACTCGATAATATCAAGAGGGTTTTTAATCTACCTAGAGCCGATCAATTCATCAGGCTTTCATATGAAGTAGCTGAGAGGTGGCATAAGGATCATCATCAAGAGGCCATCGACATCATATATTCCTCATACTTCATTGAGAAACCACCTCAGGGGGAAGACAATTAGAAAAGTGGATATGACTTGAAGATACATGAAGGATGACATTGGATATTCAATCATTCTCCTAAGTAGAGTTATGGGATTGCCTACAATAGGTCATCTCACTCCATTCATGGTCAACTTCATTGAGACCATCAGACATGCAAAGATGCCACTGAATTGGGCCACCACACTTAGTGAGAACTTGTGTGACCAATTACAGATAGTAAAGGACAAGAAGAAGTTCTATATGACTTCTTATGTGGTATATCTACTTGTAGCAAGGGCAACTGACTATCTCAGGTTGTACAAGAAGGGCAGTATGCAGGATCCTAATGCATGGCCATATATAGTCTATCCTCAACTGGTGAAGAAGAAGCTCTCACCCTAGAGCAAGGAGTACAGAATTGTGAATGATGCCTTTATCTTTGCCATCATTTGATTCATTAAAGGACATTATAGGAATAGATTATCTAATTAGGCCAAGACGCAGATCATAGCTCTCGATGCATATTTCATCCAGTTCTAGACATTCACAGACATTTGGGTTGATGGTGCATCCATCCATCCAAAGAAGTTCCCAAGATACCCAAGCGACAAGTTAGTTCTGATGGAAATATCCTGACAGATTGAGTCAGCTTATGAGAGGATCAAAAAACAATGGAGGCCTTGTTGGGATTGGCCTTTTGTAATAGGAGCATACCAGGTAAAGAGAAAGCAGGATATCCCAAATTTTGAGTGGGAATGGGAGAATTATCCTCTTGAAGAATATAACTCTCCTCGGCCATTCTTCGACAATGTTGGTAAAGTGGAAAACCTGGCAAGAAAAGAGTTCTACCACGAGGACACCATTGAAGATCATTGGATGAATGCCACAAATGACTATGATGTTCATATCAGGGACTATTGTAAAATGACTTTGTATTTAGCGGAGAAGGCTCTCCATTTGACCATCCCGAATGAGATAAGGCTACAAGACTCACAGGAGCTACTGGATCCCTTATTCAATATAGATAAAGTTGGTGAGAGGCCCATCCTGAATGCATAAATTGATAGAGAGGAAGGAGATTATATTAATCATTGAGCAAGATATGTCATCAGAATGAAAAAGAGTTGAATCAAGAAACCCTTTCCACTTGATCCAATTATGGATACAATGATATTCCATGCACATGCTTTCCTAGAAAGGGTAAAGGGGAAGAAAGTCGCAGTTCCTATCTTTGTGCTCTAGTCTCCTATCAAGCTAGAAACAGTCTACCAGCTTGATCATCTAGTGGGATACTACCATGCTTCAGAGAAGAAGAAGGAAAAGAGGAAGAGAGCCTCTCCTCAGAGGATTCAGGTAGAGCATGTTGAAGAACAAGCCCCTTTGCAGCAACAGAAATCCACTCCCCAAGAACCCCAAGATGGTGGAGCTTCTCATATCCATGTTGAATTTCCATTGCCTCTAGTTTTGTCGAGTCAACAAGAAGAGGGAGAAATTCCAGATACATCCATTCATATGGTGCATGAAGAGCCCAATTCTCCTATGGTTCCATAGAAACAAAAGAGGATCAAGGTTAGAATGACACAAGAGGCAAAGAGTTCATAAAATATTAGTGCCTAATCCCTCTATTCCTGAAACCATTCCCGAGGAAGAATCAGATGAAGGGGAAACAAAGTCAGATGAAGAGGAGGAGCAAGTGCCTCTACAAAGAAGAATTTGGCTGGCCAAAGCTACAGAATTGGAAAGAAGGAAGAGTGTCACAAATACCCCACCACCCACCCAAGCTAAAATGGTAGAACTCTCTTCTTCAAAAGAAAAAGTACAATGATGGGTGAATGAACAAAGGGAACTAGGTGATGATGTTCTCTCCATCCCAGATTTTGATTTCATGCTAGTGGGTACAAAATTGTTTGGAGATAAGATTAGAGATACTCCTATAGGTAAACTCCAATAGCAAGGTTGGATGCAGATGCCACTCGAGACACAAGGTCCTCATCTCACTCCCCCATCTTCACCTTAGGTTATGATGGTGGATAATCTTTCAGTGACACCTCCACCTCCGAGTTCAGAAGAACATGTTAAGAAGAAATCATCATTACAAGGAGAACCAGAACCAAGGGTTACTGATGAACCATCAAAAGAGGCACAAGTAGTAGAATGTATACAACAACCTTCTTAGGAAGTTGAGGATCAAACTATGAGATCTACAAAAACTAAGACTACAGAAGAAGAACCCTCACAATAGGATACTCCAAGAAAGAGCGATAGAGAGAAGGAGGTAGTTGAACACATCCCTTCATCAACCAGAGCCAAGGTTATAGAAAGACATATCCAAAGATGGTTTCAGAAAGAGATAATGAGGAGTGCCAAGCATCAATTTTGTGCTTCAGAGGATGATATTTGTGACATTGCAGAGATTTTGAACAACCCTGACTCTCCATTACATGATGAAATGCCATTTGCATCCATTACTACTACATGGAACCAAGACTTATTTGCACAAGTGGCTCACCCTCTGAAAGGTACAGATGAAGAAGCTGTTAGCCTTCAGGACTATGAAGTGAAAGATATCATGTTAGGAAAGCCTACACGAGATACTTCTCGACAGATGATGACTATGGGAGTTAAGGAGGTTCTCAACCATATGGAATAGGATGAGGTTGAAATTAGAACACTTTGAAGGCAAGTTGAGATCTTAAAGGGATATCTAGCTGAAGTTATTGGTCCTGTTGATTCTGATCACCTTGAGGAGACTTTGAATACCATTCTTAGAGAAGGGGAAGGTGTACAACTCAGTCCATTTTTGAGAGCTTGTCAGGATTGGTGAGACAACCTTGAGGATAGGGGTGTCACTATAATCATAGGAAGTTTGAAGTTATTGCATGCTACACAAGAGAATGTTGATAAGATCGTGGAAATTTTGAGGTAAGACTTTAGTATTATGGATGAGGTACAGGTATGGAGCAAGGATTTACAAACTCTACAAGCCATAAAAGAGCAAAGGTATTGCATTCTGATTGATGTATATATCAGAGAAGAGTTAGACATGATAGATGATTGGATAGAAAATATTGTAGGTGGAAATAAAGTGATGGAAACATTGCATGATGAGATACATAGGCTCAAGGACCAAGCCCGAGAGTGAATTTTAGAAGCAGAAAAGTTGTACAGTGATGCATGCTTGGACATTTTTGAAGATGAAGAATGAGAGAAGCTTTTACTAGTTGAGGTAGTTGTGGAAAATTTTAGAAAGACTTTAGAGGAAGCATCCAGTGATGAAGACATCAGACAAGCCTTCAGGATAGAGGAAGCACTATTAGAGTTGGACACCAAACTGGGAGATTTTGTAGAAACTTAAATTGAGGTGGACAACTACAAATAGAAGGTCAAAGACAAGTATGAGGCTTTGGATCTTCCGGATGCTGCTAAGATTACTAAGATTATAGAGAAATTCAAAGGCAAACATCCAAACATATCTTTAGGATAAAGATGAGAAAAACCTAGATGCCAGAATTTCAATTTTTACACTTAGTAAAATTTTGAGATTTTGACCCAGTCGAGGTCTGTAGGTCTGCAGCTCTGCAAGTCAGCAATTCAGAGGTGCATCGACAGTTGACTGCTAGTTCCAAAAATAACACTTTCCATGCATCGGGAACACATTCTGATGGTAGTTTAACTTTGACACATGCCTAGTGAAGAGGCAACTTCTATTTTTGGTGTCTCCATGCACTTCTACTTTGACTGATGGATTCCTCCTACTTTCTCTCTCATGCTTTCATTTTTTTTGACATGTAAAGGGCTCATGCATCCAATTAATGAATAAAATATGGATGGAGTCCCTCTAAGCACCAGTTAGATTATCAGTTTGTATATATTTAGTTTTTTTTAATGTTTTAAAAGCATTTTATTGCATCAAGATATCTTTCACTCTCAACACAAATTGAGGAGACAATTTCTTATAAATACCCCATTGTAAAATGTAACAAGGGCTGTTGTTATTATGCAATAAAATTATGCTTTTGGTGCTAGCATTTGGAGTGTAGTTATTCTTGCTTGAATGTATCATTGTTTTGTGAATTTTATTCATGAGATTGTGATTGAGCCAAAGGTTTATTGCCTTGTTTCTGGATGTGCGATCTTTTAGTTCTGGTGTTTGCTATAGATATATGAATTTCGTTGACATAACGAGCTTGAGAAGAGATCACCTAATTTGTGTCTACATAGCTTTTTGTCTCACATGAGTGCACTTTTCATGGCCTTGTGATTTGATGAAGAGTGAAACATCATTCGATTTGTTAAAGATTCTCACCGACGATTGCATCAGTGGGTTCTAGGAAGCGCTGCTCCTATTTTCATTGGTTTCCTACTAATTTCTTTGAAGGTTTAACTCACAACGTGTTGTGTTCTGTGGCTTATGTCCATTTAGAAATTTAAATTTCAAGTTATTTGCTTTCAGTTTTGTTATTTTCTTTTCTAACCCCTTGTTAGAGTAGGACCTCATAGTAGCTCCATTGTTAGAGTTGCATTCATTAAAAAATAGAAAATACAAAAATATTGTTCTTTTGGTGTGATATTTTGAGACAACAAACAAATTTTACTTCAATTGCAAGATAAAAGAGTTTTTAGAACTAGCAAAGGCCTCCTCGTGAACACTTACATTTATCTTCTACTGAGCGGATTTTGGTACATCGCAAGACAAACACTGAACCTTGGAGTGGATCCTTAAAAAGATTTTCTTTTCAAGAGAGGAATTACACTATGGATTCCTACCATTGACCTTGTGCAAAACGAATGCCCAAGGCTTTGCAATCAACCTTGTTACAACTTCTTCTTCCAATGTATCTAAGTGTGAACAAACTTTATATCTTTGAGTATGTCATCAATACATTACTTAATCATTGTCTTAACTGATTCTTGCACTTCATTACAATATCATAACTCAACCCTTCCTTTAGGTGCTCTTGTTACATCTTGTTGATCAAATCCTCTTCATCAATCAACTAAGTGATAGTGCATGAATCTTGTAAGTGAATATCATCCCTACATATAGTAGGTTTGACATCAATGGCAAAACAATGTGTAGTGCCTGCCCCTAGTTTACATTTTCAAGCTACATTTATGATATGATTGCCAAACTCTTTTAGGCCAATTTATGTTTGATGATTAAGTATTATTATTTTAGAGATTATCAGATGATGTTTACACTCAGTTTATTATATGATGAGATTACTTGGTACTCTATATTTCATGCATGTATGATGATTATTCAATGGTTTCAGTTATCGATGATGATTAGTTAGATGGTTTATTATTCCATGTGCTTCTTATGGATACTTACCCCATACTACATGTGTATGGTGTGCGTGCTGTTTTATTTATGTATGGTGTTTCTGATACGGTTAAGGAAGGGAGTCGTAGTCACCTGCTAGTCGGGATCTACACGATGCACCACTTCCTGCCATTGTCTGTTTAGCTTAGAATATTGTGTTTGTACATGCATGGATTTTATGCAGGTTGCAGGTACCGGGTATCGACTTCCTTGAATTGTCAGGATGAGCGTACCCTATCGCACTATCTCAATGGTAAGAGAGGGGAGATAGAGCTCTTAAGTCCAAATCCTAAACCCTTTAGCCAATTGTCCTAATTAATAATTAGGACAAGTATCTGAGTTAAGTACCCTCCGAATGCATCAAATGATGTAATTTTGTGATTATAACCCTTTTGTTTGATTTGGTATGTATTTTTCTATAGTGGGTTTTCGTATGTTGCTTTATGAGTCCTTGGTGTATTTTTTCTATAAATTAAGTCTAATTAAAAAGACTAATTAATGATTTAATTTAATAAGGAATTATTATGATATCTTTATATTTAATTAATTAATTAATTAATTAAATAAAAGAATTAAAGTTGGAAATTAAAGTTCAAGATATATTTAGAACAGGATAATATTTATTTAATTTAATAATAATATATTTGGAGTTCATTTTTAAATAAATGCTAAATATTATTGTTATTTAAATTAATTAAATATGTTATCAATTAAGTTCTAAAATAAATTAAAAAGTTGAAAGATATTAATTTATTAAGAATTCTAGATCGCATGATCTAAACATGAGTTAAATATAAGAATTAAATTAAAAGATTAAATTATAAAAATTAATAATGTTATTTTAATTTCTTAAAAGTGCACATAAGATTTAAAGTAATAAATTAATTAAGAATTGAAGTCAAGTGAAATTTTAAATAAAGTTATTTAATAATTCAACTTAATGCGCATGAAAGTTGAATGCAAAAGAATAAGAAAAGATAATAAAAGTTAAATTGGAGTTAACTGAGTTGTGCAAAGAGTCTTCTCGGGTAAACGCACAATTAGTGCCCCGAATTGAGGAGAAATTGCTTATCACAACTTTGGGGGTTCATTTTTGGGATGGACAAATTTGGACAGGAATTTTTGGGAGACAATTTTTGGAAGCAAATTTCAGAAGGCTGATACGAAGAAAGTTTTCGAGGGGAAGGTTATTGATAGGAGCGAATTCGCATACAGTTCCTGGAGATTGCATAATAGCATCAGGATCAGTTAAGGTCTTGTGTTTTGACTATCCATTAAATATGCAATTATCCCTTCCTGTCTTCTTCGTGTCTGAGGTTTGTAGATCTGAATTCTCTGTGATGAAAGTTTTAACTGTTCAATATTGTGAATTTATTAATTGTTCGTCAATAATTTCTGTATCCATGAAGACTGGATGAATTATTAGAGCCCTTGTTTTCCTGATTTAGAAATTGAGATTTGATTAGGTAAGGGTTTGAGTGTAAAATTGAAAGTTTTTAAATAAATAAATAAATAAATAAATAAATAAATAAATATATATATATATATTCCCTTTGGAGGGAATTGTTTTAATATAATTAAACTAAAACTAATTAAAATAAAACTTAATTTGTTTTTAAAAAAAAAATTGTTAAAAAAAAATATATATACAAAAAAAAATAATATATAAAAATTATATTAAATAGTTTGAAGTGGGGCGGGGCCACCACTTCCCACGCCCCACAGCCACACTGCCGCGACAGGTGGTACTGCTGCCTGCGACAGCAGTAACACCTGCGGCCGCAGGGAATGGCAGGCCGGCGGGCCTTTAAACACGCTGTTTTTTTTTTAATAAAAACAAAATAAATTTTGACTTACTTTTTTGTAAATTTTTTTTTTTTTTTTTAAATGTTTTAATTAATATTATTATATTTTAATTTAAAATTTATTAAATTTTAAATTATATTGGAATTTTATTATTATTTATTAATAATTTTATAAATAAATAAATTATTAATAAATATAATATGAAGTTTTTTTTTATGTATCACTAATTAATTTTATTTAAAGTTTGATTTAAATAAAGATTAATTAAAATCGAAAACTTGTTTAAGCAAGTTTGATATTAGAATACTGTTTTCAATAAATGTAAAGATTATTATAATCAAAGATCAACAAGTATTCTTATTAATTTAAATATTACCCTCAGATTGTTTTAGGACTCTGACTTAAGAACAATTAGGGGTAATTAGGTGTTTCATTTGGATATAGGAACGGGATAATTGGTAAAGGTGAACTATGGGTTCTATCTGTTTAAAACATACGTTCAACTGGAAATGGAAACCTCACATTAACTCAATAGTATTTTATCAATCAAATTGATCTATAAGACTTTTTACTTGAAAATAAACACTGATAACTGAAACCTTATTGTTTAACTCAACTGTATGTTTTCAAATCAAAACCAATTGTGTGACTATGATGTTTTTCTATATATTGTCCATGCTTTGAGTGTTATGGGGTTGGTTTAGCGTTGACCAGTTTAGGTTGTTACCAGAGGCTCGGGGTTGTGAATGTGATGTCATGATGATTTGGTTTCGATCTTTCTTAACCTGATCATGGTAATGTGATGAAGTGCTCTATGACATGATTGTGTTACTGTTTGTTGTTGTTGTCCAGTTTCCTTGTGTGAAGCTGAGGTGTATATATTTGAGAATACCTAACTTAACCATTTTTGAGTCTTGATCAGTTATATGTGATAACCATTTCTGAGTCTCGATCAGTTATACTTGTATTACTTTCTGGTTGCTCATTAGAGAACCATTGGATTTTGTGACTTATCATTGATGCCTTCAGTTGCTGATAGAGAACTGTCGTGATTACATGATTACTATTTGATGTTATCTGTTGCTCATGAAGAACTGATATAATTTGTGGATTATCTTTTTATGATGTTTTTCAGTTGCTCGTATAGGACTGAGATGGTTTTATTATGATTCTTTTTTTACGAGTTCATGAGCTAGGGTAGGTTATCTATGTGTAGAGTCGGGAAGTGGCTTGCAATGGGGGTCGGAGCCCTAAGAGGCTGCCTTGAGAAACCCATTGTAAGTCATTTTTTAATAAGTGAAAAAATTTACACTAAATGAGAGAAAATGAACCTAACAAGATAATTGTATGTTCTCTCCCATGCCATGAGTGCTAGTACAGACTAGGATGGGGTAGAGAGAACGCTTGGTTATGACCTTGCATTCCATAGTATGCCTCGTCAGTACGAGAGGATACTAGTGGCCGCAGGATCAGTAGGGACCCGGAATTCCTAAGGGATTGCTCGGGTAACTTCTACATGACTTTTGCGATGACACTTTCCCGCTTGCATATTAGGTTTCCTACGTGTCTTGTGGTACCTCTGGTATTTAGCTGTCGATCTTTTTAGGAACCCTTGAGTTAGCATACTTATAGGATTTCCTGGACTTAGAGAGTATTTATGATTATAGGTTTTGTTATCCTATTTGGGGACTTGAGACTATCTCCTCAGCGCGGTGGGAGTGGACCATTTAGGTTCCACGCGGTCGGGTGGTAGTGCTTTTACTCTTACCATTGAGATCCGTTCTGTGGTCACCGTGGCTGGAGTTTTCGTGATTGGCATTTACCTTCACTATGTTCTTGGATTATTATGATGGATGGTTAGATTTTATGATAGATGTTTTATCATTATGGATGTATGGATGTATCATGTATGGTGAATAGTTTCATACATTCTTACTGTACTTTGTATCATGGATTTGAGGATGTTGTATCTTGATCTTTACATATGTATGTTCTTTTAAGCCTTTCATACCCTATGACATGTATAGTGGATGATTGAGCATTCCGAATTAATTTGCCAAGGAGCATTCAGAACAAATGTATATTATGGACATTGGAGTTTTTGATTATTCTTTCATATGTATGTGATAGTTGTTAGACTTAGAATTAATTAAATTTAAACGTGACTCAACGTCTTGGGATCGTTAAGAAATGTAACTTGCAATGTATGTTTGTCGATGATTACATGTCATTGCTTTCGCTACTATGTGTTTGATGTGTATGTCATACTTTCTTATTTAAAAAAAAATAAAAAAAAATAAAAAATGTTTAGCAAACTTAGTGAAACTTTAGGTTAATTCTTTTGGATCCCTTGGCGAGGCGTTACATCTGGTATCAGAGCCCAAGTTTCTACATTGGGAGCTCTGGGTATATTGGAATGCCACTAGTGTTAACTAGTTGAATAAAAAAAAATGCAAACTTTAAACTAAAACTTGAAGCTAGTTGAACTGAAACAGTATATAAACTATTAGTTACCTATTTTATTCATACTTCAACACTCAAAACTTCAAAACTGAAATTATACTTAAACTGAAATTATAGGTAAACTGAAAACTGAAAATATCTTGGTTGCAAAACATGTGTCTTCTATCTATGTATTTCAGTAGTATGTTTTATGGTTATTTTAGCATCTTGTGTCTTGGATATTATTGTAGGATGGTATCTGGGACGAGATCTTCCGTTAGGGGCCGTAGCCTTGGCCGTGGCAGAGGCCGTGGATGAGGCAGAGATGTTAGTGTTCATGAGTCTATCCATGAGAGCCCCATTCAGGAAGAGAATAGGGAAGAGCATGTCAGTGAGCATCAGGAAGAGAACCACAAAGAGGGACATGCCGACTCTGAGGAGGTTGATCTGAGGCAAATGATGCGAACCCTTATTGATCGCTTACCTCCTGTTCTTGAGCAGGATAGAGCACACCAGGTTGGACATGAGCATAGACGCAGATCTAGGAGTCCTCAGAGGGATCGACATAGATTCATAGTATCTTCTCAGATGAAGGATCTTCAGAGGTCCAAGATCAAGCCCTTTAATGGGCAAGGTTCTGGGTATGTAGCTGAGCAGTGGCTTATTGCCCTTGACAGGATTTTTGCTATGCAGGACTTTGACAGTAATGTCAAAGCGAGGTTTTCCATTACCAATCTAGAGTTATTTGGAGCCACCTGGTGGACTATTGAGGAGAAGAAGTTGGGCATTGACATGGGTAGTGTCACTTGGAAGATTTTCTTGGAGAGTTTTCATGAGCGATTCTTACCAGAGGAATGGAAGCAGCATAGAGCAGATGAGTTCCATAACCTGAGACAGTTCACTATGACCGTTGTAGAGTATGAGCGCAAGTTCTATGAGCTCATGCCTTTTTCGGGATTCAGTGACAACCCAGCACAATTGGCACAACATTTCATCCGAGGCTTGAACAACCATTTTATTGGGGGTGTTAAGGTATTTGAGCCTAAGACCCTCAAGGATGCGGTACATCGAGCTATCCTGGTAGAGCAGAGTGTCAACTTTGGGCAAGGAGGATTTGTGGGAGCGCCTACTATAGCAGGATCTAAGGGCAACCACAATTTCGGTGGAATCAGGAAGCCTCCCTTCCCTAGGAGGAATCAATATTCTCAGCAGCATTCCCAGCAGCAGCCTCAACAACATAAGGGATTTTACCCTCAGGCACAGAGTGGTGGCGGTGGATCCAACTCTAGGATCAATCGCAATGCTCAACGTAATAGACAGAATCAGCAATCTCGGCCTGCACAGAGCAACCAGTCTTTTGCTAGCAAGGGTAGCCACCAGCGGTCGAATGCACCACCTATAGGGAGAGGATCTGGCAGAGGCACGGGATGTTATTCGTGTGGACAGATTGGTCATATTGCAGCATACTGCCCACAGCGAGCATCTCAGTATTTAGGACCCAGGCCAACAGCATCTGAGCCTACAGTCAGAAATATAGGTGGATCTCATAGAGTATTTGCAGCGGTGGATCATCGCCAGGCAGACCATCAGGGGACAGTAGTTGAGACTACAGGAGCTATCCGAGGTACACCTCTCTCTGTATTATTTGATTCAGGTGCTACAGATTCTTTCATTTCTCCATCTCTAGTTGACAAGTGTAAGCTGGAGTCGGTTAAGCAAGATCATGGTTGGCAAGTGGAACTAGCCTCAGGCACTAAAGTTTCCACAGATTCTGTAGTTCATAAGTGTGGACTTAGCATAGGAGGGTTTGAGACTTCAGTCAATTTTTGAGTTATTCCTCTTGGCTCCTACGATGTGGTCTTAGGTATGGATTGGCTTGGCTCTCATAGGGCTAGTATTGACTGCAGAAAGAAGACCATTATGTGTCAGGATGACCAAGGGAAGGATGTTGAGATTGTGGGGATACCGAGGCCTATATCCCTACGGATGATCTCTGCTATGCAACTTAAGTGAAGCTTTCGTAAGGGATGTCAGGTATTTGCCGTTACGGTAAATGAGCTTGATGAGGAAGACTCTACGAGGAAGACCCTAGATCACCCTATTTTACAGGAGTATGCTGATGTCTTTCCGAGTGAGATTCCAGGCATGCCTCCAAAGAGAGACATTGATTTTAGCATCAAGCTCACTCCAGGAGCGGAACCTATCTCTAGAGCTCCTTACCGTATGACCACTCAAGAGCTAAGTGAGTTGCGTTTGCAGTTAGAGGAACTTTTGGCCAAGGGTAGTATTTGACCTAGTGTATCACCATGGGGAGCTCCAGTGCTCTTCGTGAAGAAGAAGGATGGTTCTTTGTGCCTTTGCATTGATTACAGACAGCTGAATAAGGTGACAATAAAGAACAGGTATCCTTTACCAAGGATTGATGATTTATTTGATCAGATCAAGGGGGCTACAGTGTTCTCTAAGATTGATCTTAAGTCAGGATACCATCAAATTCACATCAAGGAGGCTGATATTCATAAGATCACCTTCCGAACTCGCTACGGGCATTATGAGTTCACAGTGGTACCCTTTGGGCTGACGAACGCTCCATCAGTTTTCATGTGCTTAATGAATGGGGTGTTCCATTCCTATCTTGATAGATTTGTTCTTGTGTTCCTCGATGATATTCTGATATATTCTAAGTCCCAAAAGGAACATGAGGAACATTTGAGTTTAGTTTTGCAGTGCTTGAGAGATAATCAACTTTATGCCAATGCGGCAAAGTGTGATTTCTTTCAATCAGAGATACAGTATTTGGGACACGTTATTTCAGGTGAAGGTATCTCTGTAGACCCTGCGAAGATCTAGGCAATAGTAGATTGGCCTGCACCCACTACTGTGTCAAAAATTCGTAGTTTCATGGGTCTAGCTGGGTATTATCGCAGATTTGTTCAAAACTTCTCCAGAATAGCACACCCTATTACCTCCCTTCAGAGGAAAGGAAAGAAGTTTCTTTGGATAGAAAAGTGTGTAGAAGCATTTCAGAAACTCAAAGAGCTTTTGACCAGTGCACCGATCTTAGCAGTACCTGATCCAGAAGGTGATTTCATGGTGTGTACGGATGCTTCCCTTGAGGGTATTGGAGCAGTTCTAATGCAGAATGGTCGAGTGATTGCATATGAGTCACGCAAACTCAAGGATCATGAGTTGAATTATCCTACACATGACCTTGAGTTAGCAACAATAGTTCATGCCTTAGTGAGATGGAGACATTTCTTGTTGGGACACAGATTTGAACTACATAGCGATCATCGTAGTCTTCAGTACATATTCACGCAGCCTAATCTGAATGCTAGGCAAAGGCGTTGGATGGAGTTTTTGTGCGAGTATGACTTTGAGGTAAAGTATATCCAGGGGAAGGAGAATGTTGTAGCTGATGCTTTGAGTCGCAGGAAACATGTGATATCATCTATGACTCTTAGTGTCGATTTGAGGTGTCAGATACTTCAGGCACTCCCCACTGATTCATGGTATCTGGAGGTGTGCAGTGAAATCAATTCAGGGAGACCCTTGGAGGGTAAGTTTTTAGGCTATGTCCTAGAGTCAGATGGCCTTTTGAGACTTTCAGGAAGGATCTATGTGCCGCTACTGGATGAGCTTCACATATTGATCCTATCAGAGGCCCATCGTGCACCTTACTCGGCACATCCAGGTGTCAAGAAGATGCATGCAGATTTGCGACATTTATTCCATTGTTCTGGGATGAAGCACAACATTGCTGATTTTGTGGCTAGATGTCTTGAGTGTCAGAGAGTCAAGGCAGAACACCAGCATCCTGCAGGATTTTTGCAACTGAATCTTGTTCCTTCATGGAAGTGGGACATCATCTCTATGGATTTCATAGTAGGATTACCTATGACTCTTCGTCGTCATGATGCTATCATGGTCACCGTTGATCGGTTGACCAAGGTGGCACATTTTGCACCAATAAGGTCTTCCTACACTGCAGCTTCAGTAGCTAATGTCTTCATGCGTGACATTGTGAGACTACATGGTATTCCCCAAAAAATCATTTCGGATAGGGATCATGTTTTCACTTCCACATTTTGGACATCACTACAGCATGATCTTGGAGCGCAGTTGAACTTTAGTTCAGCATATCACCCAGAGACAGATGGGCAGACAGAGAGAGTGAATCAGGTTCTCGAAGATATGTTGAGGATGTACGTGATGGATAGGTAGACTCATTGGGAGGACTATCTCTACCTAGTGGAGTTTGCTTACAACAACGGGTATCACAGTTCTATTGGCATGGCACCTTTCCAAGCCTTATATGGACGCCCTTGTCATACACCTTTGAGTTGGGATAGCCTTGAGGATCGCATCCTGTTGGGCCCAAAGATGCTTCGTGACATGGAGCAACAGGTGGTGCGTATCCGAGAACACTTGACAACGGCACAGGATAGGCAGAAGAAGTATGCTGATGCACAGGTCAGATAAGCAGTTTGCTGTGGGAGAGAAGGTTTTCTTGAGAGTGCGTCCACGGAAGAGTCCGATCCGTTATGGAAAGGGCTTGAAGCTAGCACCTCGCTTTGTGGGACCATTCGATATTCTTGAGAGGATTGGCCCAGTTGCCTATCGTCTTGCTTTACTGCCCAGCCTTGCTCGCATTCACGATGTTTTCCATGTTTCAGTACTTAGACAGTATATTCTTGATGTTGTACATATTCTTGATTGGAATGCATTACAGGTAGAGGACGGGCAGCTGGCTTTGGAGCCAATACGTATTCTGGAGTAGCGGGAGTTGACCCTCAGGGGTCGAACCATAGAGCAGGTAAGGGTCTAATGGGACCCTACTGATGACTCTTCAGTGACATGGGAGGATGCATCTAGATTACGAGATTTATATCCCTATTTGTTTATAGGCTTCCAGGAGTAAGCCTAAGTCTAGGGGGGGTGGATGTAGTGCCTGCCCCTAGTTTACATTTTCAAGCTACATTTATGATATGATTGCCAAACTCTTTTAGGCCAATTTATGTTTGATGATTAAGTATTATTATTTTAGAGATTATCAGATGATGTTTACACTCAGTTTATTATATGATGAGATTACTTGGTACTCTATATTTCATGCATGTATGATGATTATTCAATGGTTTCAGTTATCGATGATGATTAGTTAGATGGTTTATTATTCCATGTGCTTCTTATGGATACTTACCCCATACTACATGTGTATGGTGTGCGTGCTGTTTTATTTATGTATGGTGTTTCTGATACGGTTAAGGAAGGGAGTCGTAGTCACCTGCTAGTCGGGATCTACACGATGCACCACTTCCTGCCATTGTCTGTTTAGCTTAGAATATTGTGTTTGTACATGCGTGGATTTTATGCAGGTTGCAGGTACCGAGTATCGACTTCCCTAAATTGTCAGGATGAGCGTACCCTATCGCACTGTCTCAATGGTAAGAGAGGGGAGATAAAGCTCTTAAGTCCAAATCCTAAACCCTTTAGCCAATTGTCCTAATTAATAATTAGGACAAGTATCTGAGTTAAGTACCCTCCGAATGCATCAAATGATGTAATTTTGTGATTATAACCCTTTTGTTTGATTTGGTATGTATTTTTCTATAGTGGGTTTTCGTATGTTGCTTTATGAGTCCTTGGTGTATTTTTTTCTATAAATTAAGTCTAATTAAAAAGACTAATTAATGATTTAATTTAATAAGGAATTATTATGATATCTTTATATTTAATTAATTAATTAATTAATTAAATAAAAGAATTAAAGTTGGAAATTAAAGTTCAAGATATATTTAGAACAGGATAATATTTATTTAATTTAATAATAATATATTTGGAGTTCATTTTTAAATAAATGCTAAATATTATTGTTATTTAAATTAATTAAATATGTTATCAATTAAGTTCTAAAATAAATTAAAAAGTTGAAAGATATTAATTTATTAAGAATTCTAGATCGCATGATCTAAACATGAGTTAAATATAAGAATTAAATTAAAAGATTAAATTATAAAAATTAATAATGTTATTTTAATTTCTTAAAAGTGCACATAAGATTTAAAGTAATAAATTAATCAAGAATTGAAGTCAAGTGAAATTTTAAATAAAGTTATTTAATAATTCAACTTAATGTGCATGAAAGTTGAATGCAAAAGAATAAGAAAAGATAATAAAAGTTAAATTGGAGTTAACTGAGTTGTGTAAAGAGTCTTCTCGGGTAAACGCACAATTAGTGCCCCGAATTGAGGAGAAATTGCTTATCACAACTTTGGGGGTTCATTTTTGGGATGGACGAATTTGGACAGGAATTTTTGGGAGACAATTTTTGGAAGCAAATTTCAGAAGGCTGATACGAAGAAAGTCTTCGAGGGGAAGGTTATTGATAGGAGCGAATTCGCATACAGTTCCTGGAGATTGCATAATAGCATCAGGATCAGGTAAGGTCTTGTGTTTTGACTATCCATTAAATATGCAATTATCCCTTCCTGTCTTCTTCGTGTTTGGGGTTTGTAGATCTGAATTCTCTGTGATGAAAGTTTTAACTGTTCAATATTGTGAATTTATTAATTGTTCGTCAATAATTTCTGTATCCATGAAGACTGGATGAATTATTAGAGCCCTTGTTTTCCTGATTTAGAAATTGAGATTTGATTAGGTAAGGGTTTGAGTGTAAAATTGAAAGTTTTTAAATATATATATATATATATATATATATATATATATATATATATATATATATATATATATATATATATATATATATATATATATATATATATATATTCCCTTTGGAGGGAATTGTTTTGATATAATTAAACTAAAACTAATTAAAATAAAACTTAATTTGTTTTTAAAAAAAAAATTGTTAAAAAAAAAAAATATACAAAAAAAAATAATATATAAAAATTATATTAAATAGTTTGAAGTGGGGCGGGGCCACCACTTCCCACGCCCCACAGCCACGCTGCCGCGACAGGTGGTACTGCTGCCTGCGGCAGCAGTAACACCTGCGGCCGCAGGGAATGGCAGGCCGGCGGGCCTTTAAACACGCTGCAAAATAAATTTCGACATACTTTTTTGTAAATTGTTTTTTTTTTTTAAAATGTTTTAATTAATATTATTATATTTTAATTTAAAATTTATTAAATTTTAAATTATATTGGAATTTTATTATTATTTATTAATAATTTTATAAATAAATAAATTATTAATAAATATAATATGAAGTTTTTTTTTATGTATCACTAATTAATTTTATTTAAAGTTTGATTTAAATAAAGATTAATTAAAATCGAAAACTTGTTTAAGCAAGTTTGATATTAGAATACTGTTTTCAATAAATGTAAAGATTATTATAATCAAAGATCATCAAGTATTCTTATTAATTTAAATATTACCCTCAGATTGTTTTAGGACTCTGACTTAAGAACAATTAGGGGTAATTAGGTGTTTCATTTGGATATAGGAACGAGATAATTGGTAAAGGTGAACTATGGGTTCTATTTGTTTAAAACATACGTTCAACTGGAAATGGAAACCTCACATTAACTCAATAGTATTTTATCAATCAAATTGATCTATAAGACTTTTTACTTGAAAATAAACACTGATAACTGAAACCTTATTGTTTAACTCAACTGTATGTTTTCAAATCAAAACCAATTGTGTGACTATGATGTTTTTCTATATATTGTCCATGCTTTGAGTGTTATGGGGTTGGTTTAGCGTTGACTAGTTTAGGTTGTTACCAGAGGCTCGGGGTTGTGAATGTGATGTCATGATGATTTGGTTTCGATCTTTCTTAACCTGACCATGGTAATGTGATGAAGTGCTCTATGACATGATTGTGTTACTGTTTGTTGTTGTTGTCCAGTTTCCTTGTGTGAAGCTGAGGTGTATATATTTGAGAATACCTAACTTAACCATTTTTGAGTCTCGATCAGTTATATGTGATAACCATTTCTGAGTCTCGATCAGTTATACTTGTATTACTTTCTGGTTGCTCATTAGAGAACCATTGGATTTTGTGACTTATCATTGATGCCTTCAATTGCTGATAGAGAACTGTCGTGATTACATGATTACTATTTGATGTTATCTATTGCTCATGAAGAACTGATATAATTTGTGGATTATCTTTTTATGATGTTTTTCAGTTGCTCATATAGGACTGAGATGGTTTTATTATGATTCTTTGTTTTATGAGTTCATGAGCTAGGGTAGGTTATCTATGTGTAGAGTCGGGAAGTGGCTTGCAATGGGGGTCGAAGCCCTAAGAGGCTGCCTTGAGAAACCCATTGTAAGTCATTTTTTAATAAGTGAAAACATTTACACTAAATGAGAGAAAATGAACCTAACAAGATAATTGTATGTTCTCTCCCATGCCATGAGTGCTAGTACAGACTAGGATGGGGTAGAGAGAACGCTTGGTTACGACCTTGCATTCCATAGTATGCCTCGTCAGTACGAGAGGATACTAGTGGCCGCAGGATCAGTAGGGACCCGGGATTCCTAAGGGATTGCTCGGGTAACTTCTACATGACTTTTGCGATGACACTTTCCCGCTTGCATATTAGGTTTCCTACGTGTCTTGTGGTACCTCTGGGATTTAGATGTCGATCTTTTTAGGAACCCTTGAGTTAGCATACTTATAGGATTTCCTGGACTTAGAGAGTATTTATGATTATAGGTTTTGTTATCCTATTTGGGGACTTGAGACTATCTCCTCAGCGCGGTGGGAGTGGACCATTTAGGTTCCACGCGGTCGGGTGGTAGTGCTTTTACTCTTACCATTGAGATCCGTTCTGTGGTCACCGTGGCTGGAGTTTTCGTGATTGGCATTTACCTTCACTATGTTCTTGGATTATTATGATGGATGGTTAGATTTTATGATAGATGTTTTATCATTATGGATGTATGGATGTATCATGTATGGTGAATAGTTTCATATATTCTTACTGTACTTTGTATCATGGATTTGAGGATGTTGTATCTTGATCTTTACATATGTATATTCTTTTAAGCCTTTCATACCCTGTGACATGTACAGTGGATGATTGAGCATTCCGAATTAATTTGCCAAGGAGCATTCGGAACAAATGTATATTATGGACATTGGAGTTTTTGATTATTCTTTCATATGTATGTGATAGTTGTTAGACTTAGAATTAATTAAATTTAAACGTGACTCAACGTCTTGGGATCGTTAAGAAATGTAACTTGCAATGTATGTTTGTCGATGATTACATGTCATTGCTTTCGCTACTATGTGTTTGATGTGTATGTCATACTTTCTTATTTAAAAAAAAAAAAAAAAAAAAAAAAAAAAATTGTTTAGCAAACTTAGTGAAACTTTAGGTTAATTCTTTTGGATCCCTTGGCGGGGCGTTACACAATGATTGAAAAAAATCTTTTACAACAATCTCCATCTTTAATCTTCAACAAAAATGAGCTTTTCAATCATATTTCCAACAAAAGCCATTATTTCTCAAGTTACAAAATCGACAAATGGATTATTAGTAGTGGTTATTCACATCATATAGTTGGTGATGTTGAAAATTTTGAAAATATAGAAGAATATAATGGAGGTTTTGGTAGACATGGAAATGATGCTCCATGTTTTGTTAAAGGAAAAGGATCCATTGTGCTAAATTAAAATATTAAGTGTAACAATGATTATTGGGTTCAAGGACTAAAATACAATTTGTTGAGTACGACAAAAATTAATAACACAATTAGAATTTCAAGACTATAAGGTGAAAATCTATGATGTTTCAAGGGATTTTATTAGTATTGATGAAAAATATAAAGATAAATTATTCTATCTAAACTCTACTATAAATATATTTCTTATTGAATGAAGTAAAGATGTTTGTCTTAGAAAGTAAATTCCACCAAGATAACTGAAAGGCTGGGGGTGGGGGTGGGGGGGGGGGGGGTGGTGGGTGTGAATCAATTATCCAACTATTAAAACATTTATTAACCTTATTAGTCCTTAAACATATGAGCAATATAACCAGTAACCATAAGAAGATACTCATACACAATAACACTAGATATGTTAACTAGGGAAACCCTTGATCAAAGGGAACACCTCGGTGGGGACAATACCCACAAAATGATATACTAATATAAAAGTTCCTTGTAAGAGGAAAGATTTTGTTAGGAGCCAATAAAATACAATCAATTTATATCAGACCCTGTTAGGAGATTCTAATCCTATTAGGAGTTGTGCCAACCCTAACAGGAGTTGTAGAAGGAAAATGGACCCACTGTCCAAACAGCTTCGGGGGTAGGATCATCGAACTTACTATCCAACTGATCTCTTTATTATTCCTTGTAGAGTAATAGAAATGAAATAACCTCAGCTCCATAATTTTCCTCTTGATCATACCAAACCTCTTGTAATCTTAATACTAGATCACAAACTTTGCATCTAAATAATCCCTTGGATCATTTACTCACATTTACTAACTTTGTGTATCACTTGTATAATTCACACTTGCTCACTTGCTCTCATCAATTACATACTTTTCCACAAGGAAAATAACCTTCCTTTATACCATATCCTCAAAATAATTCCTTGAGTTGACCTTGAGGCTTTCCCAATTAATTATAATAGGACCTCATTAAGATATTACAATCATTTTACAATTTTTTTTAAAGAGGGGTAAACGCTTTGACTTGGAGCTATGAACCAGTGAGGCCACAAACAGGGGACCTCATCCCCATGAGATTTGAACCTTGATGGCAAGGATAATAACACAACAACTTAACCATCACAACATGCCACTATTGGCAACAATCATTTTTCAATCACACAACACTGTGAGCTCAAAATCTTCACAAATTCTTACATGTGTGACCTCTGACCTTGCACACTCACTGACATCATCATAAAATTGTCTACTATTACTGTCTAACTATGATTCTCACAAGTTAATAGATACAAATCAATCACCAGAAACCACTTATTAGGTATCTTCTTACTATCTTCTATAAATCTTAAATAACTTCTGCATGTATTTGACTCTCTATACGTGAACTTGTCCATGTCATCAGGACACAATTTAGAATAAATACTTAAATATACTTGACCTAATCATCAATACATAGTTTGCATGACCTTATTCTCTATCTTCCACTCAGCTAGTCTTCATAGAAATAATACTATGTTGACATCAATGATAATCACAATCATGAATGCAACATGTCAATCATGTACTCTCTCTCTCTCTCTCTCTCTCTCTCTCTCTCTCTCTCTCTCTCCAATTCTTAGGATAATCCCCCAAAGGAATACCATCAACCTTCATGCTAAAAATCTCGCCCTTTGGCATTGATGGCAACATAGATGAAAAAAATCCAAGTTCTAGAATACCAAATAAAACTTTGTTGTTGTTGTTGCTATTCTCTTCTTTTCAAATCCTCTTTATTAATGAAATTTGAAACTCATAGGAACACTTCCTTGTCTGCTTCCTCACTCTTAGGGTCAATATCAATTGTTCACACTTCTCCCCCATAGATATAAATCAATGTTTCTTCCCATTGACGTCAATTAGTTTCAATTAGTATTTCTCCCTCATTGTTTACAGTCTCTCCCCCCCATTATGTTAGAGAGCTTATATTCTCCAGCTACAACACTTCTCCCCCATACATAGGATATATTTTTTCATGCAATATCTCCCCCATTAACATTAATGACAAAGGCTTCATCATGTCAATAATTTGATCAAAAGTCTTCAGTCAGCTCAAGTATCCAAAGACATTGTTCTATAATGATTACCCAAAGTCCTTGATGACTCTTCTTATCATAGATACTCCCCCATATAGGAAGCATCATCATTTAGTCCAGATAAACAATAGTGCTTTGTACTACTAGACTAATGCATTCTCTACATTATTTACTTAGAAGTAGGTAGGGGCATAACCTAAAGCATACCTTGAAAATACTCAAATGTATCTTTAGGAAAAGGCTTCATAAAGATATTTTCAATCTACTCTTTTGTCACATACTCTAATTTGATCTATTTCTCTACAACTATCTCTCTCAAAAAATGATACTTAATAGTTATATGCTTAGTCTTAGAATGCAACACAATATTCTTAGACATACTCACTATAGTCATGTTGTCACAATGTATGATAACAAGTTCTAAAAAGTCTATCCCAATATCCTTCGGCATCTACTTCATGCACATGATCTGAGTACAATTTTTTTCTACTTCTACATACTCTACTTTAGTTGTACTGTATGAAATACAATCCCATTTCTTGCTCAGCCAAGAAACTAATCTTCCTCCAAGGAAAAATGTTCCACTACTGATGCTCTTTCTATCATCCATACTACATACCAAATCTACATCGGTACATGCATACAAGTAAATTCATTTGATCTGTCATACCATAATCCAAAATCAAGTGTACCCTTCAAACATTTGAATATTCTCTTTACTATTACATAATGTGCTTCTCTAGGATCAACTTGATTTTTTGGTACTATCCCAATTGTATTTTCTATATCTAGTTTGGTGTGAGTTAGATATTACAAACCTCCAATCATAGACCTATACTTCTTTTTCTCAACTATAGGTGTCTCATCTTTTTTGGATAACTTGTGACCAATTATCATAGGTGTACCAATAGGCTTACAACTTTCCAAGCGAAATATTTTCAACAAGTCTTTCAAATACTTAGCTTGTGATAAGAAAATACCATCACTATTCTGTATAATCTATAGACCCAAGAAAAATTTCATCTCACCAATCAGAATCATCTCAAATCATTCTTCATTTCATCAACAAATTTATCACTTTCTTCATCATTAACTCCAAAGATTATGTCATCAAAAAAAATCTCGATGATCAATGATCCATTCTCAAGATCTTTCAAATATAAATTACTATCTATCATACCTTTAACAAATCCCAACTTTGCCAGATATTTGTCCAGTTTTGCACACTAGGTTCTAGGTGCTTGCTTAAGACCATATAATGTTTTCTTCAATTTGTATACCATGTCTTTTTTTTTTTTTTTTTTGTCAATGGAAATTCTTTAGGCTTCTCAATGTAGACCTTTTCTTCAAGTTCTCCATTCAGAAATGTTGACTTTACATCCATCTGATACACATTAAACTTTTTACTTGTTGCATAAGCTAAGAACATTCTTTCTACTTCAAGTCTAGGAATAGGGGAAAATGTCTCTTCATAATCTATGCCTGCTTTCCGTGAATATCCTTTACATACCAATCTTTCTTTATTCCTCAAAACCTCACCTTGTTCATTGATCTTATTTTTGAATACCCATTTAGTTCCCATAATATTCTTGTCTTTAGGTCTAGGAACTAATTCCCATGTCTCATTCTTCACAATTTGATCTAGTTCTTCCTTCATTGCTTGAATTCAATGATCATCCTTCCATGCCTCATCTACACTCTTTGGTTCAAATTGATAAATCAAACATAATTCTTCACGTACTCTATTTCTTGTCATAAATCATTTGTCTTTGCTTCCAATAATCTAATTCTTAGGGTGGTTCTTTGTCAAATTCATGTTTGACGTAGGTGTTGCTATTTAAATTCTTACTTCTTATCTAGGTTCAAATCTTGGTTCTTCTCTTTGTACAAAATTTTGAACATCATTATGCAAATCATTATTAGTATCAAAGAAAATTTTAATAGTTTCTCTAACAAGTATAGAATTATCTTCTTCATCATCAGAAATATAATCCAACATTCCCTCTTTAACTCCATAATTTTCATCCACTTTCACATTTGCACATTCAACAATAGTCTTAGTTCTTTAATTGAAAAATCTATAAGCTTTACTTTTCAATGAATAACTAATGAATATACCTTCATCACTTCTTGTATCAAACTTACCAATATCATCATCTCTCTTTATGTAACATTTACTTGTAATTTTTTTGAAATATTTTACTAAAGGTGCATGTCCAAACCATAATTCATAGGGAGTCTTGTTTGTACCTTTTCTGATCTGCACTCTATTCATCGTGTATACTTTTGTGTTCAAAACTTTTCTCCTAGATTTCTTCGATACATCATTCTCAAACATCATTGCTCTTACTACTTCTATATAGACCTATTTCTTTTTTCAGCAATCCCAATTTTCTCATGAGCCTTAGGTGCTGATAATTGTCTCTTAATACCATTTTCTTCACAAAAGATGTTAAATTCTCTTGAAGTAAACTCTCCACCTCTATCTAATCTCAAAATATTTATCTTTAATCTAGATTCATTCTCAACTATATTATTGAACAACTTAAACTTTTCAAATGCCTCAAACTTTTGTTTAAGAAATGCTACAAACATCATTCTAATGAAATCATCAACACACATCATAAAGTACCTTTCACCATAGAATCCTCATTTTCTGGTAGGACCACTCAAGTCTATATGAATAATATCCAATTTTTCTATGGTAGTGAACTTCTTGTTGGGAAAAGAAACTGTCTTCTACTTAGCCATAACACATTCTTTGCAAACAACATTAGTAGGTTTCATAATTCTAGGTAGATCTTTGAAAGAAAATATAACACTAGCCTTCACAATGTTATCAAAGTTTATATGCAAGAATATTCTATGCCATAAATATCTCTTATCCACATTTTCAACCAAATAAAGTCATCTTTGTAGGGTTCAATTGAAATACATTACCTTTGGATCTTGTACTAGTGCTAATCAACTTACTCTCTTTATCCTTGATAATGCATGCCTTCTCTATAAACTGCAACTGATAACCTTATCAGCCAACTACCCAATACTTAATAGGTTATGCTCTAATCCATCAATAAAATAGACATCATCAATGTTAGTCTTTCCATCAAGATTAATAGCTCCTATTCCCTTGATATGACATGTTGCATTGTTTCCAATTCTGATAATTCCTCCATCACGATTACTGAATTTGACAAACTTATTCATGTCTCGAGTCAAATAATGTGAACATCCACTATCTATAATCCAATAATATTTCTTCTCAACTTGTGAAACTAGGGATTTTTCTTTTCTAATTTATTTTTTAAGATTTTCTTTTTTTATATCTACAAATTCTAATTCAACATAACTTTCACTTTGAATTATTTATTTAGACTCATCATCTTCATTTGCATACAAATAATCTCTAGGTCTTCTAGACTTGAAATTATTATTTTAATTTTTGTCTCTTTTAGGACACTTACAAGCATAATGACCAAATTTATTACAAGTCCAACATTAAAAAAATCTCTTACCATCTAATTCTCTTCTTACAAGAAGGGAAATTCCTTCTTCAATTCTTCTATCCTCATTTGATCTAGATTCACTATTGCTAGAAAATTGTCCACTGGTGCTTGCACTTCTTGATAAAGAAGGATGAAAACTTAATGAGCTAAAATATTTTTTCCACTCTAGGAAATTCTCCAAATTTATTTAAGCTTAATTTTTCTACTTCCAATCTTGCAAGTAAAGTTTCTCTGATAAAATTCTGAGTGCAAGGTATTACTTTCTCAATCATTTGTGTTGTCTGTCTGAGTGGTGGTGTCAAAGTTTTCAAAATATTCCATATAATCTCATCTTCATCTTTAGATCCTTGACAAGACTTAATTCCTACAAAAATATTTAATGTTCTACCAATATAGTTTCTCACAGATTCATCTTCCATCATTTTAGCATCTTGAAATAAACATATCTAATTATGTAGTCTAATTCTTTTAGCATGCTTATCACCCTCAAAAGTAGATTCTAAGGCTTTCCAAATTTTAGGAGATGTCTCTAAGGATTTTACTTGACTATGTTCATTCTTAGGAGGAGCTAACAATAATGCTTATCTAAAAAGAATATTACACATAAAGAGATCTCTTTTAACTTCATTGCATTCCTTAAGTTTTCTTTCTTCCACAATCTCCTTTTTAATCTTTGTCATTAGCCAACACCTTGGACTCATACAGACCAAACAAGTCTTCATTTTCTCCTTCCAACTATCATAGTTAACTCCATCAAATTTAGGACTTTCTTTTCTGAAGTGACTTGCCATTGATCTTCTTAAGTTGCTAATCTTTTTTCTTCAAGGACCTGATGCTCTAATACCAATTATTAGAAAGTAAAGTCCACCAAGATAACTAAGAGGGGGAGGGGGGTGAATCAATTATCCAACTATTTAAAAAATTATCAACCTTATTAATCCTTAACTATATGAGAAATATAACCAAAAACCATAAGAAAATACTCATACACAATAACACGAGATATGTTAACTAGGGAAGCCCTTGATTAGAGGAAAAACCCTGGTGGGGATGGTACCCACAAAATAATGTACTAATATAGAAGTTCCCTATAAGAGAATGAACTTTTTTAGGAGCCAAAGAAATACATTTAGTACATATCAGTTTTTATTAGGAGACTTTGAATCCCTATTAGAAGATTCCAACCCTATTAGGAGTTGTGCCAATCCTATTAGGAGTTGTAGAAGGCAGATGGACCCACTATCCAAACAACTTCACATGCAAGATCACCAAAATCATTGTCCAACTAATATCTTTATTATTCCTTGTAGAACAATAGAAATAAAATAACCTTAGCTCCTTCACTATCCTCTTAACTAGACAAAACCTTTTCTGATCTTAATACTAGATCACAAACTTTGCATCCAAATAATCCCTTGGATTGCTTACCCACATGTACTAACTTCACAAATCACTTGTAAAATTCACACTTTCTCACTTTCTCTTATTTATTACACACTTCACCCCAAGGAAAATAACCTTCCTTTATACCATATCCTCTAAATAATTCCTTGATTCAACTTTGAGGCTTTCCCAATTATTTATAATAGGACCTAATTAGGATATTACAATCATTTTATGATTACATAACAATATTGGGTCACAATCTTCACAAATTCTCACACGTGAAACCTCTAACCTTGCTCACTTGTTGATGTCATCATCAGGCTATCTACTTTCATGATGCAGGAGCATCCAGAGGTATAAGGGCAATCCTGTGTCACCCAAAAAAAATTGTACTTAGACTTAGTTTCTGTTTCATGTCTTTTCATTTTTGGATACCCATTTGGGTCAAATAAAGGTTCCAACTCTCATGGTTCCACTATTAGTGCGTTTGAAAATCTTGAAAAAATAGGAGCATGTAATTGGGCCATCATTTTGGTAAACTAGATGGTGTGAATTGGCCAGATGAATGTAATCATGATTTAGAGCATTCCAGAAAAAGAATCAGGTCAATAAGCCCCACGGTTTGGAAGTTATTGCAATTTTTTGGATTTTGGAGACCTCCTAAGAATGCTTTGAAGTCAAGTTAGGGGCATTAAATGACCTCAAAAAGGGTAAAAAAATGGGGGACGAGCAAATCTTGTCCATAGGGCTATAGAGCACTTTGAGAGCTTTTCGAAAATGTAAACGGTTCGTCAATCGGAGCGATGGTTCAAAAGTTATGCCTCTCGAAAGTTCGGTTACCATTTTTGGATTCCTCTAGATTTGCACCGACTTCTAATGCACCTTCTGGAGCCTTCTATTTGGTCAGTGGATGCCTACTAGCACTTTCTAGAATGTATTCCTAGTCTTTAACCCTCTAGGGTCTATTTAAGGAGATTTCTGGCATTGTAAAAGACAGTTCGGAGTGGAGTTTGAGAGGAGGTACTGAGAGGAGAAATTATCTCCAGATTTATGCTATTGTAAGCCCTTAGGGCACGTTTTGAAGTTTATTTCTCTACACTGTTTGTACTAGCTTATTTTCTTAGTTAATATAATTTTCCCTTTTCTGTTGGTTCCATTCTGTTCTTGGGTTGTGTCCCCATCATTTCACTATCTAACTATGCTTCTCACAATTCTATCCTAGTTAATAAATACAAATCAATTACCAAAAACCACTTATCAGGTACTATGTTTGCATATTGTCTTATGTAAATCCTGAATAAATTTTGCATGTCATTGTCTCTTTATATGAAAAATTGTGCTTATCATCAAGATAAAATTTAGAATACGTCCTTAGCTACACTTGACCTGATCATCAATACAAAGTTTGTACAACCTTGTTCTCTATCTTCTACTCTACCAGTCTTCACATAAACAATCCTATTTTGACATCAACAACAAACATAGTCATGAATGCAACATGTCGATCATTTACAAACTTTCTCCAATGCTTAGGATAATCCCCTAAAGGAATACCATCAGCCTTCATGCTAATATCTTGGTTATGGTATAAAAGGTTATGTCATGTAAATTTTGATAACTTGATCCAAACGAGTAAGAAGAAAAGAGTCAGGAATTCATCGAGATTAAGAAAGTTAGACAAAGTTATTATAAGGAATGTCAAATTAGAGATGAAAAAATCAGGTTTTTCAAGGAATTCTTGCTCATCTAATGATGTATTAGAGTTGGTTCATATTGATCTTTTTGTTCCTATGAGAGTGCAAAGATATTATTGTGATCAACATTTCATTTTGTTTGTTGATGAATACTTAAGGATGATGTCTGCAATGTTACTAAAAGAAAAATCTGGTGCATTCCAAATGTTTAAATTATATAAGGAAAGAGTTGAGAAGGAAATAGTTAAGCATATGAAGTGTTTAAGATCTGATAGAGGAGGTGCATTTATCTTTGAAATTTACTATCTTTTTCAATGAAAATGGAATCAAAAGACAACTCTCTAGATCGTGACTCCACAACAAAATGTAATAGCTTAAAGAAGGAACATATTAATAGTTGATTATGCTAGAACATTATTAATTTAAAAAAAAGTTGTGCAAACATTCTAGAGGTAATCTATTAGTACTACTATTTACACCCTTGATTGAGTACAACTAAATAAAGGTACAAATAAAACTCCTTGTGAACTTTGGTACGAGAATACACCAAATGTTAGCTACTTCAAAATATTTTGAAGTAGGTGTCACATTTTTAAAGATGCTAGGAATAGAAATTTTGATTATAAAGGAGATGAAGGCATATTTCTAGGATGCTCCACAAAGATAAAAACTTACAAATGTATGAATAATTCTACTAACAAGATTGTGGAAAGTGCAAATATAAGGATTGATGAATTTGTAGATTAGAATGAAGGAGATAGAAAAAAAAAGTAGATGATCAAATATTTATATATGTATAGGAAGGAGTTAATGACACTTCACTCGAGTAATAGAAAGTGCAAAATTGAGGAGTCAGATGAAATCCCATTGAGTAAAGAAAAAGATAAAGAATAGAGAACCGAGCCTATCCTAGAAAAATATATCAGAAAATAATGTTCAATAAATCAAGTAATTGAAGATAAAGATGCATGAGTCATGACTAGAAGTAAGTTAAGAGGCAATACATGTTTGATTTCTAAATTTGAACCTTGATTAGTCAAGGATGCAATAGATAATGAAGAATAGATTAATGCAATAAAAGAAGAGATTGATCAGATTGAAAAGAACAACACCTAGTCATTGGTACCGAGACCTAAGGATAAAAAAATTATTGGTAAAAAGTGATTTCTTAGGAATAAGCTAAATGGAAATGGAGACGTGGCAAGGAACAAATAAAGAGTAGTGTGCAAAGGATATGATCAAGAGGAAGATATTGATTATGGTGAGACATTTGCCCCAGTTGCAAGATTAGAAGGTGTACGAATTTGATTTGCATATGTATCTTATAAAGGCTTAAAATTTAATCAAATGGATGTAAAGTGTGCATTTATGAATGGAATACTAGAAGAAGAAGTTTAAATTGAGAAACTAGAAGTATTTGTTGGCAAAAGAGAGAAAAACATGATATGTAAATAACACAAGCTACTTTATGGTTTAAAATAGGCACCCCAAGCATGAAATGAAAGACTCCACTCATATCTAATGAGAATAGTAATTTGTATTTGAAGAGTGAATCTGAAGATAAGGTGTTACTATCTAAAATTTGTGATGATGGTATCATATTTGGAGGAAATGAGATAATGTGAAGATTATTTGTTGATGAAATGAGGAAGGAATTTGAATTGTCAATAATTGGAGAGATCAAATTCTTCATTGGATTAAAAATTCAATAGACCAAGGATTGGATATATATAACACAATCAAAGTACATTAAGTATATCTTGAAAACATTTAGAATGGAAGATTTAAGACCAACTAGAAAATCGATGATTATTGGATGTAAATTATCAAAGGAAGGTGACTCTACGGAGTTGAGTCAAACCCTATACAAATCAATGATTGGTAAAATACAATATTTTGTTCATAGTAGACCAAACATATCACAAATTGTTAGTATTGTAGTAAGATTTTCTTCTAATCCTAAAGAGAGATATGACTACTATGAAGAGAATATTTAGATATCTAAAAGGAAATAAGGACTATGGTTTATGATACAAAAAGAATGGAGATTTTGAATTGTAACTATATATTGATGCTATTTGGGAAGGTAATGTGGATGACAAGAAAGTACAACTAGAAGATCTTTCTTCTTAGGAGAAAGATTGGTGACATGGATAAGAAACAAGAAAACTTGTATTTTACAGTAAGCTATTGAGGGTGAACATGTAGCCACTACAATAAATTGTTCAAACATTGTGTGGATCAAATAGTTACTGGAGGAAATACAAGAGGAGGCAAATAGTCCTGTAAAAATCTATTGTGATAATACTACTGCTATAAAAATTTCAAAGAATCTAGTAATGTATTCCAAGACAAAGCACTTATCAATCAAGTATCACTATTTGAAAGAAAAGGTAGAGAAGAAATAAGAAAGGTTGGAATATGTGAAATCTAAGGGGAATATTGTTGATATATTCAATAATTACCCAAGGATTCTTTTGAGTGCCCTGAGAGATAAACTAGGGGTCATCCCCTATCTAATGTTCATTAGAGAAAGATGCATGTTGCATCAATTCATGCTTTATCATATTATCCATTTATGAGTTGATGAAGATGATCACTCTTTAGGAGAAGCCTAAATTAGTGAAGAAGGTCAAAGAGTAAGGAAACAAAAGTAATTGGTACAAGAAAGATACAAGGGAAAACTTAAAGGAATATTAGTTGTAGATTAAAATTTTCAAGTACCTTTTGCATTGTTATCAAAGGGGGAGGGAAAATAATAATTGAGAAATAACTCTAGAGAATGAAGAAAAGATTAAAAGAAGAAGAATAATCAAAGGGTGGGTGTGTTCTAATAGTAAAGAAGAATGATGATAATGAAAGTTAAAGAACAAAATATAGTTGATGAATATTACTAGTATTGGATGGTATACTTTAGACTTGTTTCCATCGATGCCAAAGGGGTGGATTATTACCACAATTGATATTGTTATGCAAGATGACACTAATGATGAGAATAATTATTTAACTAATCAGTAAAAGGGGTGTAGGAGAATTGGATTAGTTTTTTTATTGTCATTAATATCAAGCCTATTGACTTACAAATTTATGTAAGTTTCCAAATCATCTAAAGGATGTGGTGTTGAGTAAAGAAATAGTTGGCTAAGATAGAAGATGAAATGAAAAAGTGATGTTAAATGTACAAGATTAAATAGTTAAAAAATGATTAAATATTTAAAAAGGTAATATTGGTTTGATTGTTTACATGATTTGATAAAGCATTAGAATGGTGTACAAGATATTAGTCGGTATTAAAGGAATGAAGTTGTGAAGTGAAAAGACAAGGAACAAGTGTATGCTACTGAGCTAGAAATGGTGGTCAAAATATTATTTAGTGGAAGAGTATTGAACATGTGCTTTAGAACTAAGTTTGTGATAATATAATTGAGAATGAAAGTGCTACCAATAAATAGTGTCAACCAAGTGAACAACCTTAAACGAGGAAATGAATATGTTTGATTAAACAAGAACACAAGTATATAAAGGTGAATAATTCTAAAAAAATAATTGAAAGACAACATTGATTGGGAATCTAGAATGATATAGAAGATTCTAAGGAAGTAAATTTTTTTTTTAACAAAATTAATTGATAAAAGAGTTTAGGTATGTTAAAAATAGAAAATACTAAGAGGGGCACGGGTGAATCAATATCTCACATACTTTTTCCAAATTATGGTTATCATTTAAAATATTATAACTTCCATATGAAAGTAAATTGATATCCTAAACATTAAATAATATAATAAAATAATGCAACACATAACACCATATTTGTTTAACTAGGGAAACCTTGGTGGGGATGGTACCCACAAAATGATCCACTAATCAAAAGTATCTTGTTAAAGATTTTGACCCTGTTAGGAACCTATTACATCTGTATAGTGTCAGTCCTTTTTAGAGGACTAGGCCTTGTTAGAAGCCTCAAACCTATTAGGAGTTTTTATTGCAATTACACAAAGTATGCAAGATGATCCCACTACTCAAACATGCAATATACAATAATGTTCTTCAATAGAAGAGATAGATACAAAAACCTCTTACTGTTGTTGATATCTTCAATATTTGGTTTGCCTTTGATTCTCTTTACAAAAACTTGATCATAAACTTACACTTCTCTAATCTTACATCAAAATTCACATCTTAAACAATTGCATATTTATTACAAAAACCACACTTAACTTCACATTTAAAACTTCTTCCTTTATACCTTATTTCTTTAACCTATTGGCCTTCATTACTTCTCATATTTGTCAAATTATAAAATCAACTCTTCTCAGACCAAGTTTTACTAAATATGAGGATATCATCCAAATAAACAACTACAAAGAATCAATGAAGGGTCTAAGCACATCATTCATCAACCTCATAAATGTGGCTGGAACATTTTTTAGGCCAAAAGACATAACTAATATTTCAAACAAACCTTCCTTTTACTTGAATGCAGTCTTCCATACATCTACTAGATCAATTGATACTTGGTGATATCTAAATTTCAAGTCAATTTTTGTAAAGAACTTAGCCACCTTAAGTTGATCCATAAGGTCATCAATTCAAGGAATTAGATATCTATTTTTCACAGTAATTTTTTAAAGTACCCTGTAATCAATACAAAGTCTCTATGTCCCATCTTTCTTTCTTTCCAAAACAATAGGGCTGCCACAAGGTGAAATACTTGGCCTGACATGTCCCTTTTCAACCAATTCCTAAATTTGTCTCTTAATTTCATCATTTTCCAAAATTGTTCTCCTATATATTGATTCGTGTAGAAATGTTGTTCCTAGAACTAGATCAATAGAATGCTTGACTTGGCAGTGTATTGGGACACCTGTTGGTGATTTAAACACACTATGGTATTCTTCCAAGATTTTATCCATCTCCTTTTTCTGGTCTACTATGGTGGCCACCTTAGCATGTGTGTTAAGGATAACTGACTTTTTTTTCTTAGAAAAAATCATGAGGAGTATAAAAATTCTAGTTTGAGAAATTAAACATATACATTATTCAACACTAATTAAAGAAGCAACTTGAGATGGGCATACCTCCGGTATTCGATATCTCTTTTCACCAATCTTGATTGTGACACTATGTGGTCTAGATTCATACACCCCATGCCTTTGATACATGTATGGCTATCCCAAAAAAACATCACATACATCTAAAGGTGCTACATCATAGATTACTTCCTCCTTGAATGGTTTGGTTGAGTATGATAGGCAACACTGCTGATTTATTTGAATGTCTTTTCGTTCATTATCCCCTCCCATGGTGTATGGTTATGGGTGTCTTGTCATTTTTAAACTTAATCTCTTGGTTGTCTCCATATAAATTAAGTTCTTTTGGCTACCACTATCAACAAAAAATGTAGAAGCTTTCCATCATCCCACATCTATGAATGGAACAATCTCTCTTCATCTTCTTGTAGAACTACTTTCGCTATTGCAACTATGGCATATGGGTTTGCTTCTATTATTGAATCATTTTTAGGAGTTTCTATTGGTGCAGATTTAGGCTCAGCTTCTTCTCCTCATATTTCTATCACCAAGTTCTTAATTCTTTGACAATCCTTTGTGTTATGAGTTGGACTCTTATGTATCTCACACCACATGCCCGTATTTGTTTATGTCTTTTTGGTAGCCCACCAATTATTCTTGGGTGGATTTGAGGGAGGGTCCTTCCCACTAGTTTACCTCTAAATTTATTACTACCTTCACCCCTTGTCTTATTATTTGAAAAGTAATCCCTCTTTCCTTTTTGTTTTAACTCAATTTTTGTAGCACATTTATAAGCAGTTGCCAATGTTTCAATATTCAAGAATTCCATTTCATTATTGAATGTATCTATGAAGCCCACTATGATATTTTAGAATTCTATGCTTCTTTGAATCTTCTATACCAAGTTTTGCAAAGAGTGCATGGAATGTATTAGTGTAATCTTGCACAAATTGGTCCCTCTTTTGTCCAAGAAATTGCCATTCTATATATTTCTTTTCATATACATCTTCAAGAAAGTATGCTTCTTTTATGTATTCCACAAATTCTCCCCAAGTGGATTTGTTATTAGAGTATTTCTAGGTCTTCTCTTGCTTCACTTTCTTAATTAAATAATCTAGTTTCCCATGCTAGTTTGACATGGATTTCAGCTTTCAAGAGGGAAAATGTTATCTTTTCTGCATCATAAAAATGGTTTATAGAGAAGTATTGTTCTAACTTGGATAACCAATTATCAACAACATCAACATCAACTTTTCCTTCAAAATTTGGGATATCAAAATTCACCTATGATTTAAAAGGGGTGTCCCCATGGAATGGTGCTACTAAATTCAACACTTGTTCAGTCTTCAAAATTTTTGAAAACTTGCTCATCATATCTTCTCATTGCCTTGCCAAAGCCTCTTCCACCATCTTCTTCACAAAGTTTGCCAAATTTCTTGACATCTTTGTTTTTGTGCACTGTAAAGGAAAGTATTCTAAAAAATTTCTTATAGCCAATCCTAGTCTTTAATAAGAAGTTCTTGTGTTAGTTGGCATACAAGAACGTTCCTACTCTAATACCACTAATTTGAATTGATGAAGCATGTTGCAAACACGATATCAATGAATCAATTACTTGCGATACCACAAACATAAATAACAATTACATGCAAATATAACCAATAACATAAAATAATAGATCACATAGAAAAGAACACAAGACACCAAGATCTAACATGGTTCACGCAAGCCCTAGGCTACATCTACCAAAAAACAAGTCTGATATTATTACGATCCAGTGATTATAACCTAATTACAATCTATAATCCCTTACAGCTCAATACCGCCACAAGAACCAATTTTTCATCACAACTATGAAACAATCCCTAACCCTAAGCTCTTTTATACAAGTATTTTTACCACTTTAGGGTTATAACTAATAATTACATGTTAGCCCAAAATATCGATAAAATATAGCCCAAAAAATATTTTTTAGGGTGATGCCCTGAGCCCCAAATAATTTATGAAGTATTATACAGTACTTTCCTGATTAGTCACCACAATCTAACAATCTCCTACTTGGGGACTGATCAGGCTCCACACTAAACAATAATCTCCCACTTGGAGACTGATCTTGTAGCTATGCCGCTGCTCCATGAGGCTCCCACTAGATCAATCCACCCTAGACTCTGCTATTCTTTTATTCATGTTCTATCTAGAAGACCAACCGAGTATGAAGAGGAGTTTAGCTTCTCCCTTGTGACTACCTTTTTCAACATATCTGTTGGATTTTCATTTGTATGTATCTTCTCCAACTTTAACTTTCCATCCTCCAAAAATGACCGACTGAAATGGTACTGCAACTGTATGTGTTTGGTCTTTGAATGTAGAGCTGAATTCTTTGCAAGATGAATGGCACTTTTACTATCTGTAAACAAATAACTATCCTTCTGAGGCTGCCCCAATTCTTCCAAGAAGAATTGAAGCTATATCATCTCCTTGGCTTCCTCTATAGCAGCTACATACTCTGGCTCTATAGTGGATAAAGCATTAACCCTTTGTAACCTAGAAACCTAGCTCACGACTGCCCCACCAACAGTAAAGACATAACATGTAGTACTCTACTTGGTATCAATACCCCCTACCAAATCCGAGTCAACATAGCCCTGTAAATTCGTAGTAGAGCCCCCAAAGTGTAAACACTTATTAGATGTTCCTCTCAAATATTTGAGAATCCATTTGATGACATTCCAATGCACAATTCTTAGATGACTCATATACCTACCGACGACTCCAACTACATGTGAAATATTTGGCCTAGTACATAGAATAGCATACATCAACCTTCCTACAGCTAAAGCATAGGGTACCTTGGACATCTTATCCTCCTCTTCTTGTGTCTTAGGACACATCTCCTTAGTCAACTTCAAATGACTAGGTAAAGGTGTGCTGATAGCTTTAGCATTCTCCATAGAGAAATGTTGCAACACTTTCTCCACATAATTAGCCTAAGATAGCATCAATGTTTTGTTCTCCCTATCTCTACAAATCTTCATACCAAGGATTTTTTTTCTGTCCTCAAATCCTTCATAGCAAATGCATGTGCTAATTGACATTTCAACCCCTTAATGTGATCCATGTTAGACCTAGCTACAAGCATATCATCAACATATAAACATAAAATAATGTAGCTGTCATCATCCAACCTCTTAAAATAAACACAATGATCTAAATGACACCTATTGTACCCATGCTCATGCATAAAACTATCAATTTTTAGATACCATTACCAAGGTGCATGCTTCAAGTCATATAAACTTTTCTTCAATTTGCACACTAAGTTCTCCTTACCTTTGACCGCAAATCCCTCTGGCTGAGTCATATATATCTCTTCATCCAAATCACCATGAAGGAAGGCTATTTTAACATCAAGCTACTCTAAATGCAAATATTTATTAGCCACAATAATTAAAATAATATGGATAGAAGTCATCTTAACAACATGAGAAAATATCTCATCAAAATCAATGCCCTTTTTCTATGCAAATCCTTTCACAAATAACCTAGTTTTAAATCTTTTCTTACCTCCTTCCTCTTCTTTCAACCTGTAAACCCACTTATTTTGTAAAGCTCTTTTACATACAAGCAATTTGTATAAATCCCATGTCTTATTCTTCAGCAAAGATTCCATTTCATCTTTCATTGTAGACTCCCACTAAATCTTAGAATCCACTTGCACAACTTCATCATAACATTCAGGTTCACTAGCATCAGTAAGTAAAATTGAATACAAAGAGGGAGAGAATCTTTCTGGAGGTCTAATTTGCCTTGTTGACTATCTAACATTCATGGGTGTGTGTGGTATTTTTTGTTGTAGTTGTTGCACATCATGAGGAATGGATGGAACATTAGCTTGTGGAGTATCATCGAACACTACATAATCATCTTCTTTCTTCTCATGTTGCTGCAATAGATCTTTGTACAACACTTTCTCATTGAATATGACATCCCTAATTCTTAAAATTTTACTATTTTCAAAATCTCAAAGCCTATAACCAAATTAATTAATTCCATATCCAACAAATACACATTTCTTTGACTTAGCTTCCATCTTGATTCTATTTTTAGAATCTATGTGAGAAAATGCTTCACAGCCAAAGGTTTTGAGAAAAGAATAACTCAACTTCTTACCAGTCCATGCTTCTTTTGGAATACCATAGCCCAAAGGAGTAGAGGGACCTTTATTTATCAAATATATAGCAGTATTCATAGCCTCCACCCACATGTGTAAGGGCAACCCAACATGCAACCTAATGCTCCGTGCGCACTCCATTATAGTCCTGTTCATGCATTTAGCCATTCCATTTTTTTGTGGAGTCCTTGGAACAATTTTTTATCTATGAATACCATTAGTGGAGCAATAATCTTCAAATTCATGACTGCAATACTCACCACCATTAACAGATCTGAGACATTTTAATTTCTTACTAGTCTCATTTTCAACCAAGCATTTCCATTTCTTAAAAGTTTGAAATACATTAGATTTCTATCTAAGTAAATAAAGCCATACTTTTCTAGTTGTGTCATTAATAAATGTAACATAATAATGAGAGCCACCAAGGGAATATATCTAAGCCGGTTCCCATACATCTCTATGCACAAGCTCTAATTTCTCCTTTTTGTTTTCCTTTCCAGTCTTTACAAAACTCACTCTCTTTTGTTTTCCATATATGAAAATTTCACAAAAATCCATATTAACACATTTTAGACCTGGTAAAACTTTCTTTGAATGAAGTACTTTCATACCTTTCTCACTCATGTGTCCAAATCTGTTGTGCCACAACACTGTATTAGAATCTACAACAACTATTTGTTCTCCCTGCTCAACTGCAACAATTCTTCCTAAACATTCATTTTTCTTTGAAAAAATTAAAGTAGAAGGAACAATATGACCTATACAAAGATATAAGGTGCCTAATTTCACACCTTTTGCTACTACAAGGGAACCTTTTGAAACCTTCCAATTTTTTATCATTAAAAGTAACTACACAACCCTCATCATCGAGTTGCCCTGCTGAAATTAAATTCTTACTCAACCTTGGAACATGTCTTACCTCATGTAGTAGCCAATGATTCCCATTCTGCAACTTAATCTTAATTTTCCGCTTTCCAACAATCTGACAGGGTTCATTATCCCCCAAATAAATAAGCCCAAAATCCCCTTGGACATAATCAATGAAATAACCTCTATGAGGTGTAGCATGAAATGAAGCACCAGAATCTAAAACCCATGAATCATCAACACTTTCTAAAGATAGAAGCAACACATCCTCTTTGGATTTGTTAATTACCACATCCACCTCCTCGTCTCAATCTAGTTTATCTCCTTCATTTTTCTTTCAATTCCAACAATCTTTCTTTTTATGACAAGGTTTCCCATAGTACCAGTAGTCATTCAGTCCTCTTGATTGAGACCTCCTCCCTTTTGACTTTCCTCTTGATTTCCTATAATTTCTAGGATTACTTCCTCTCTCAGTCATTCTGCCCCTGCTTTGTGCATTCAAAACACTTCCTGATGTAGATCCACCCGAGGATTTCCTATGAGTTTCCTCACTCAAAATAACACCAATCAAATCGTCATATTTTAGGGTACTAGATCTAGGAAGAAAATTACTCACAACCATTACCAAGCCATTCCAACTTTCAGGCAAAGAACACAAAGTCAAGAGAGCCCTAATTTCATCCTCAAAATTGATACCCATAGACGATAACTAACTAGTAATAGTATTAAAATCATTTAAATGATCTGTAACAGATCTACCTTCTACCATTTTCATATTAAATAAATGCTTCATGAGAAATACCTTGTTTGAAGCGGAGGGCTTTTCATACAGTATCACTAGGGTTTTCATAAACTCTTCTATTGTCTTTGATTTTGTAATATTAAATGCCACTGATGGTTCTAGGCATAATCAAATGCTTCCAAGTACATTTCTATCCAAAAGATCCTATTCATCATTTGACATAGATCCCTGATTCTTGGCGTTTCTTCCAATGGCTTTCATAAATCCTTTTGATAAAGATAGTCTTCCATTTGCATCTTCCATAACTAGAAGTTCTGCCCATTAAACATATCAACCCTTAGCTTACCCTCGTCTACCATCACTCCCACTTGATCGTGAGACTCCCACTCAATCATGAGACTTTCCTGTAGAGGATAACTAAAAAACAACCTCACTCTGATACTAGTTGTTAGGATTAACCACAGACAGAAATAACAATTACATGTAAATATAACCAATAATAGATCACATAGAAAAGAACACAAGACAACAGGATTTAACATGGTTCACCCAATCCCTGGGCTACGTCCACTAAACAACAAGTCTGATATTATTATGATCTAGTGATTATAACTTGATTACAATCTGTAATCCCTTACAACTCAATACCACTGCAAGAACCAATTTTGCATCACAACTATGAAACAATCCCTAACCCTAAGCTCTTTTGTACAATTATTTTTACTACTTTAGGGTTATAATTAATAATTAAATATCAGCCCAAAATCTTGATAAAATAGGGCCCAATTTTTTTTCTTTAGGGTGATGCCTCGAGCCCCAAAGAATTTATGAAGTATGTACAATACTTTCCTAATTAGTCACCAAAACCTAACACATTGGTGTCCAATTTTCCATCATAATGAACAACTTCTACATTAGGCTTTGAATATGCCCTATACAATACTCTCAACAATATTTCCTCATCTTAATCTACTTCAAGTTTTGGATTAGGGTTTGGTGCTAAGGCTTCACCATCACTAACATCATCAAGATGTGCTCCTCTCCTTTGGGTTTTTTCCACAACATCTAATATGGCTACAATTTATCTCAATGTATCTAGTATGGTATTGTTAGCATTTCCTCTACCTTGAATGATCTTTATGATCAAGTTATTGGTGAAATCCTTAGATCTTCCACCCTACAACCAAATCAACTTAGGGTTCTATACAATACAATCTCCACAAGGACAAACCTCAAAGCTCTAATACCACCTAGGGCAAGGAGGGAAGAACAACTAGGGAAAAAGGCACACCTAACTATCAAAACACCTTTTTGAGTAAACACAATGGAAGAAAACACACAAGAAACAACACCAATGAGAGAGAAAACAAGGACTTTTATTGATTCATCAAATTTTCAGCATACATGCCCAGTTGTAAGATCTTTTGGGTTATGACCTGATACATAAATACAAATTCAAGATCTACAATACAACTTCAAATTCATAACATCTTATTTGAATTCTCTAAGTCCCCTAGCCTCCTAAGTTATTCCCTAGACTAGACCAAATACCTCTACTCATACTTGCCAAAATAACTTATAGAAGATTCTAGAGCATTACATAAAGAAAGGCCAACCTCAAAAAGGTCAAGACTCATCCCTAGACAAGATGCTATTATTAAAGTCATGATCTAATTTATATACAAGAGTTGGCTCAAACTAAGAACCAAAACATAGACAATTTAGTCAAAGAAGGACCTAAGCATCAACAACAAAGGTTCACTCGGCAAACAAAGAGACACTCACTCAACATAGGAGAAGCTTAGTTCATACTAAAGAAACTTGGTTGACACTTGAAGAGCTTCATTCACACTAAACTACTTGGTCAACACTGTAACTTGGAAAGGTTTGAAAGAACTTGGTCACAACTAAAACTTGTCAAGGTCTAAAAGAACTTGGTTATAAATACTAGAATGATTTTTTTTTGCAGGATTACAAGTGAACCAAAGATGCTTCTACATCACTAGTGTTTTTGTGTTTATAACCACTTCTCCATTTCATTCAGTTTGTTCCTAAAAATCCATTTGGTTCCTATAAAATTCTTGCTAGCAGTTCATAGTATAATATCCATGTATTTTTCTTCTCAATTTGATCAATTTCTTCATTTGCAACATTTATCCAAATGTCATTATCCACTACATCCTTAACTATTCTTGGTTCAAAATAAATAATCAAATAGGTAGCATCTCTTAAATTGCTTCTTGTCTATACTCCAGTGCTTTTTTCATCAATATTTTTTTTACAAGAATGAATCTTTCTTACATATTTGGCTAATATAGGTTCAATTCTTTGATTTTCATCAGTTTCTTCACTCGGGAGGGGTTCAACTTCATGCTCAATTTGAACTATTTGATGCTTAGGTAAAGCATTCTATGACTTGGGTGCTATTGTCTAGTGTTCAGTGTTTCTTTATTGTAACTTGGGCAATGTGTTAGGTGCCTCTTCACATACACAATTTTCTGTGATCTTTAGGTTCCTTCTTTCTTTCCACATCATTATTCTCTGCATACTCATTGAAATCTTACATTTTCACTTTCAATCATCTTGTTAGTAGCTTTGTTGAAAAACTTATAAAATTTTCTCTTAGATGCATAACCAAGGAATATACTTCATCTCATTTAAAATCAAATTTACCATTCCTTGCATCCTTGTGCATGTAACACCTACTTCCAAATATTTTGAAATAACTTACATTTGGTGTATGGCCATACCAAAATTCATAGGGTGTCTTGTTTGATCCTTTCTTCAATTGAACACAATTGAGAGTATAAACGATAGTGCTAATTCTTTTTAGAATCTCTAAGAAACCTCCTTTTAAATCATCAATATTCTTGCACAATCCAAAATTGACCTATTTATTCTCTCAATAATCCCATTTTGTTGTGGTTTCCTTGGTGAAAAGAACTATTTTTTAATACCATTCTTAGCACAAAAGTTAGTGAATTCAAAAGACATAAACTCACCACCTCTATCAGATCTTAAAAATTTGAAAGATTTTCCAATTTCCTTTTCAAAATTAGCTTTATAACATTTGAATATATGAAAAGCATGTGATTTCACCTTCAAAATAACAATCATCATCCTTGAATAGTCATCAAAAAACAACATGAAACACCTATCACTATAGTAACTATCAACACCAATTGGACCACATAGATCAATGTGCACTAATTCTAGGATATTATTTGAAGTATGTGTCTTTTAAAAATAGACTTTGTGATCATACCAAGTTTACATTCTTTACACATAACATTCTATGGTTTTTTGGCAGATTTGATAAGCTTCTTACTCTTTTCTTTCTACTAACCTTTACCATGTTCTCAAAGTTTACATGACACAAACCTTTTATGCAATAATCATGCATCCTAAACTTTAGCAAATAAGCATTTCTCAATAGTATGATCAAGATAGAATAAGTTACCTCTTGTTTGCATTCCTATTCCAGTCATCATCAAAGGCCTTGAATTTTCTTTTCTAAAATTCTAGCTTGTGACCAGAGTTATTTAACTGAGCAACACTCAAAAGATTGTACTTTAGTCCTTGTCTCTAATATTCATCATCATATATGATCTTATCATTCAATATTAGTGATCCTCTACCTTTTAGTAGACTGGAACATCATTACCTAGCTTAACAATTACACCATCATCAATTTTTTCAAATTTATGTAACTCACTTAGATCACCTATCATGTTATGTAAGCACTCACTATTAATAATCCACGAGTAATTCTTGCTAACATGTAAAATAAGTGCAATTTAACTTTCATAGCTTTTTTCATTGGGATCTTCTTTGATTGCAACATATACCATCTCAATTATTTCCCTATGATCATTAGAACTAGGCCCAGTGTGCTCTTCTTTAGCAATGTAGAATATCTTATTCCCTTTTTCTTTATAATCTTTGTTCTTCCTCTATTTATAGGTTTTTTTTTTTTTTCATTTCTATCACTCTTTCTTATGTTAGGACATTTAGTAGAAAATTGAAGAACCTCATTACATTTGAAACAAATCAGGGGAAGATTACCTTTGTATTTACCTTTGCCTCTTAACAACCTTCTAGCAAGAAGTGCTTCAATTTCATCTAGATCATCCCTAGATTTTGATTAACTTTCTACTTTAATTTTCTTCTCTTTCTTAGAACTTCCAATGGTTAGTGAATATTTAAAAATAATTTCAATTATACATATACTATTTTCATAATTTCTCAATTCAAATGCAATCAACCAGCCAACTAAACTATCAATACATTACTAGGCATAGCTCTCACTTCTTGAATAGAAAAAAAATTGATAGCATAAATAGGTAGAAGAGTCATGATAAATTTACTTACAATTTCTAAATTACTAATAACTCTAGTATCTTTGATTCTGCTCACAACTTCTTTGAATCATTTTACATACCAAGTAGCATTCTCACCTTCTTTCATTCGCATGTCATTATACTTTCCTCTAATACTTTAAGCTTTATCTCTATTCACATTATCATCTCCTCCATGTACAATTGTCATCTTATCCTACATCTATTTGGTAGTAGTTAAATTCTTTATATCATCAAACTTGACATCATTCGGTGTAGATGCAATCTCAATAAACAAGCTATTGTGATTTCTCTTTTAATTCATTTTTTCCATAGTTATAGGATTTGTATGGGTAGTGTATTCATGTTCTAACCAATGTGTGAGATTTTCTCCAATTCTAGATCGATGCAACTTCATTTTGACCTTCCATGATTAGAAGTTCTCTTTGTTTTATCTTGGTACCTCTCTCTTATACATCTTTCATCTTTAACTCAAGTTCCTTTAAACTTCTTCCTCTAAGCATTGTGCTCTGATACCAATTGTTAGATAACTAAGGGGGGAGGTGAATCGGTTATCCTACAGTCTATTTTAACTATTTCAAAACCAAAAAAAAATCATAATCATCATAAACTTTCAGTCACTTTATTCATTCAACTCATTCATTCACTTAACTCAAAACTATTCATTTACTATTCTATTTTAACTGAATGATAGTAATTAAACTTAATTATTGTCAACCATAAACTTAGTTGTTACCCAATTTTAGTAAAATGAAAATAACATGTAAAATAACTTTCAACATAACAAAATCAACACATTTGGCACCAATATTTTAATGTGGAAACCTTGTGAAGGGAAAAACCACCTAGAATCAACAACCCAAAAGTTTTCGCTCTTCTCAAGTGAGCTTTGTTAGGAGCCAACCTTGTTAAAGGTTACAAACACATTGTTAATGTGACCTTTTTAGAGGATGTAAACCAAAAGATTATCTAGACCTTATCCCTCCTTGATCTTTTCTATACAGTGGCCAACTCTAAAGGACTTAAAAACACCACTAATCAATGTTAGCATATAGGATTTCAAAGACTTATTAGGTCCATTCAGTCTATGAGATTTTTTTCTACAATGAGTAAAAAATAATAGTGTAAAAATGATCTATTTAGGTATAGCACTACTTTTTTTCTTTACATTTCCTTTCTATTCTTGTCTCTTTCTAATCTCTGTCTTGTAATCTTCTTTCTCTATTTTCTTGACTGGCTCATTCACTTCTTTCTTCCAACTCTTCTTGATTCTCCTAGCTTAATTATATTATTTCACCTTCTTCAATAGTTCACATTTATAATATCTTAATCAACATCTAACTAGCAACATGATCAACAACCTAAAAACTATCTCATCTCCTACTTAAATAGTCATGTCTTACTTCCAGATTATTCTATTTATTGCCACTTAATCACAATTGTAGATCTTAGGTTCAATGTAATTGTACCATCTTAAAATGGACACAATTTCCTTTTAAGACGTTTTAGCTCCCTCCCATTCATGATTCCCTCTTCAGACCATGGATATGCTCACACTTTTCTCTCTTTTCCTCTTCTCTCTTCCATATTTCCACCTTGTCTTTCTCACATCTTCCCTAGCTTTCTATTGCACACAGGACCTATCATCCTAGATCCTAGGTTGACCTAGTCTAGACTAGGTTGACCTATTCCTCCTAGGTTGATATAGTCCTAGACTAAGTCAACCTAGGTCAATCTATTCCCTCATAGTTTTGGATCTTAGGGCCTGAAGGTCCTCAAGGGTTTAAATACTTTTTGATCATTACCCAATCAACCTATATGGTTTTCCTGCTCAAAACATCATATATAAGGAGACTTGGAGGCTTCATTTTCATATCTCATCTGAAGAAATCCATATCTCATGAGCATCAAGAATCTCATTTTCAAGCTCTTCTCTGGTGTAAGTATTCAAGCAAGGAGAATACTATCTAGCATTGGAGAATCCTTTGTGAGCATTTCCTCTTCAAGATCTAGTGTATTATTGGCCATCAAGGGAGGAGATCCACATTGAAGCATTCATCCTTTTTCATTGATGCATATCCATATCCATGGCACCATGAAAAAGTTATGATAGATCCATTTTAAAGTGTGGAGATATCCTATATTCCTAATTCAAGATCTACATTACATACACATTATGTGCATATAAGAAAGGTGAGTCCTAATATTGATCTTGTTCTTTACATTCATTTACATTTTGTTTCTCATTTATGGTTAATTCCTTAACCTAGGGCTTGACCAAGGCAAGCCCTCATCAAACCCCAACCCCCAAACCTTTCTTTTTGTTGTTTATTTGCAGGTTTGGAGTGAAAATAATATAAAATCTAGAACCTGTGGTTTGCAAGCTTTTTGGAGTTGTTAGTTTTGGAGCCACTAAATACATCAACCTAATTATAGGACATCCTTCCAAGTTGACCTAGTCATTCAGTCTTAGATTCTAGGGAGATTTTTGGGATTTGTACCTTTCATCATTTTATTCCATGACTCACGATTGGACGTTCAAAAAAAAATTAGATCTAAAAGTTATTGAGCATAAATACATCTTCCTATATGCATTTCAAGGTGAGTCTTTCATATTTCATTTTCTTTCATATCATTACCCTAGATTTATATCTTACTTGTGATGATTATATTCACATAACATATCAATTTACATTTTCTAAGAAATTAGTTCAATTTCACATTCATGTTATCCCATCAAAGGGCCAAAGAGAAGATTTCCTTCTATTGTATCCTCCCTATAATCTAGATTTAGTATTATAACCCTTTCTCTTTTGGGTTCTAGCTAATCTAATTTGGGTTATAAGTGGAATCATATTTGGAAATTCCCCTCCTTCCCTTTTACATTGTAATTGAATGGCTTAGTGTTGCATAAAAAGGAATTCTATAGTCTAGTTAAAGTGCTTCTATTCTACCACTAAACATTTTGGTGAACTCAAATTCTTACCCTCTTTCTTGGAGTTTGATGTTATTCTTTTAGAAATCTCTCTTCTTTATCGTTGGCTTCACAAAACTAAATTTTTTGGTGAAATCAACAAGTCCCCTATTTTTTTATTTTTGAGTTAAATCCCTTAATCTCTCTTATTTTATTGTAGGTGTTTCACCTTCCTTTTGGTGAAATCATCATGTGCCCCTTCCTTTTCTTTCTTCTTAGAGTTAGTTTTAGCTACCTTGTGTGGGGTTAGATCTCTCTTTTATGATCTTTATTACATTTGTATGGTTAGATATAATTAGGGTTTACTTTTGTGATCTCTCTTTTTATGAGCTTAATTACACAAAGCCTTACCTATAGCATTTCTATTAGACAATGTTGTAGACTCATGGGTTCATTTGATGATATACATATTTTTTTTCTCATGATCTTTGTCCTATCATAGAGCATATCTCTTCTAAATCATATCACAATGAGGATGATTCTTTAAGAGTTCCTCCTTCACAAGTTTATAAGCTTTCTAATGAATTTGATAAATTAGAAACTTGGTTTGTTCAAGAAAATTAGAATCCCAATAGTGTTTCTTTTGTTGAAGCTCTTAACAAGCTTGTTGTTAATGATGATAATACAATTTCTATCTTATGTGGTCTAAGTGACCTTATTAATAATCATGCTAAGCCTTTTATAGAATGTGCTCAAGAGTTAGGATACCATCCTCCTCCTTCTACCATCGTTGAAACTTCTATGATCTATCCCAATTTTTGTTGATCTCAGATTGGTTTTGACAAGTGAGTTTCTATAAAATTTAGTAATTTACTTAGTTCACGCTGAATAAGTAGTACATGCTGAGTGCAAAATGTATAAGATAGAGCATGCCGAGTCATTTAGATGCTGAGTTATAGTATATAAATTAGTATATGTTGAGCATTAGAGACTTAGATGTCGAGTAACACAGTTTTGACATAGTTGTTTGTAATGGCACAAACTACTATGTATACCATTTTTGAGCTGACTTAAAGATTGAACTATGATATTTTGGAGATAAGGATGAATCTCAAGTTGGAATCCAAATGCATTACATGCAGCCAATTAGGTAAAGGGAAGGTTTAAGTAGCAAAATGGATGAATCACAACCATTGATTCATACCTAACCCTAAGTCACCTAGATCTTCTTAAGGAGGACAAACCCTAAACTTCATATGTGCATGGAAGAAGCAAATAGAGAAGTTTAGCATATAAAATAGAGCATTCATGGTGACTAAGGAATTTTAAAGTGGAATTGCATTATAGAATCAATTAAAGGATAAAAGAGGAAGGAAATGGTATACAATAGAGAGACATCTGATCATCAATTTAGAGGTGATCTGTCATCAAGCAACTAAGTACTAACCACAGGATCAATGCTGAGTCATTCTAGCAGGTGAATCAATTAAATTTTTTAACAGAGTAATCCTAACAGGCTATATTGAAATCCTTTAATAGGGTGCTTACTTAATTGTGAATTAGAGTCCTTTAACAAGGCACACTTTTGACAAGGTGTTGAAATCCTTTAATAGGGTGAGACCTAATAGTCTTTGTAAGAATTTAACAGGGAAAATCTTTCATAGGGTAGATCATGTCTCATGATCAAACATTGTAACCTTCATTGGATACACTTTATTACTATAGTAGTGAAGATTTGTGGGTGTCATCCCCACCATAGTTTTACCTTCTCATTGGAGGGTTTCTGGGCAATCATATCTAGTGTCATATATATGTGTGAATGCTTACTTGTTTACATGATTTATATGCACATGCTTAACATGGTATTTAAGTTTACTTATTGAATTCATGAGATGGATGTGTGGTGAATGTTTTATGGATCAAAGTTTAAACTACTAATTCATCCCCTCCTCTTAGAAGTTTATCTTTCCTATTTTAATTCCAACAATTGGTATTAAAACCTTATTCTCTGAAAGAGAAGCTTTGCAGCTTTGATGAAAGATCTTGAAATGAAAGTCTACAAGTTGGAAAAGATCATTGAGAATCAGGGAATTGAAATACAACTCATTCTACATCAACTAAATGAAGCAAGAGAAGACCTAAAGAAATCTTTGAAGAGAAGGAAGGAAATTTCCATTGAGGAGAATGACACACAATATAGAGAGATAGACAATACTAAGCTATTTGCTAATGGAGACTCTAATGAATTTGATGCAACAATTGTAGATCTAATGGAAAAGAATAGAGCCCAAGCTAAGGAAATCAAAAATCTCAAGTTAGAGTAAGAATCAAAAGCCATACTACTATTTGAGATGACTGAACAAAAGAAGAAAGCTATGGAAGACAAAACCATGATTGAAGAAGACCAAAAAGCTTTGAGCAACAAACTGGAAGAGAAATCATTAGAGCTAACCAAGATTTTCAACATGCAATTGGATACTTTGAGTCAAATAATGAATGCCAACTATGAATTGAATGTTAAGGACATTGAGATAACAACATTGAAGTTTTAGAATGAGCAATTGAAAAAGGACCTAAAAAGGGAAAATGAATTTGCTAAAAGTTTCAATAAACCAAGAGAAGCCATCAAATACTTTGAGTAATTATTGAGATCCCCTAGATCTAATAATGATACATCTGGACTATGATACAAAGTACTGAATAAGGAGAATCATCAAAAAGTGCTAAAGAAAGGAGCAAAAAAGGTAAGAACTTAAACCTACTTATCATAATTGTGGTAAGAAAGGACATACTGCTAATGTGTGCAGGAGCAAGACTATAAATTAGAATGTCAAGCATAATAACATGGTTCACTGCCATAAGTGCAACAAACAAGGTCATTAGGCACATGAATGTAGAACTATGACCATGCACACATAGAGATTTGAAGGATATTGTTTTAACTATTAAAAGTATGGACATAGAGCTTTTGAGTGCAGATCCAAACACATGTGGTCATCAAATAGGAAAAAAAGGTAAAGAAAAATGGAAACTCTTATAACTGGGATTATAATACAAGATACAATTGTCATTATTGTCAAGAGTATGAACATGTTCCTAAGAATTGCATTAGAACACACTTCAAAAGTGACTAAAAAAGGTGGTTGAGTCAAACCACATGTTTTAGCTATTTGAAGATTGGTCACATCAGTCAATATTGTCCACCAAAGTCAAAGGCACCAAGTTGTGAGTTTGATAAAGGAAAAGGCAAGGTAGATGTTCAAAATGTCAAAAATGAAATGAGAAAGACATGGAAGAAAAAGGAGGATTGCATCACATCAAGTGGAAAAGGGATCACTTCACCTAATGGGTCAAGTGATCACACCTCATCAAACTAGGCAATCAAGAGTTACATGGGACTAATATTCATAAGTTATATCATATATTAGTTCCAAAAGAATTTAGTTCTAAAAAGATTACATAAGCATGAATAGAGATGCAATATGTTATTAGGAATCAAAGAAAATATTTAAGTTTTTCATGTTATTGTCATGCATGAAAAGTTTCCTATGATTGTCGAGTGAAATGCTAGAGGATGTCAAGCTAATAAACTAGCTAGTTGATGCTGAGCTTGTAATGGTTGCCGAACGATTGAAAAGACTAGTAGATGTTGAGTGAGCCTGAAATTGGTTGATGCTGAGCTTACAACTGCGTAAGCACTTAACATTAATTGCAGGTATTCAAAAGGGTATTTGATCAATTTCAACTCATTTTACATCATTTCAAAATCAAGAAAGAGTAAGGAGAGCTAAAAGTGATTAGGAAATTCATTAGAAGTGATTGCAAAAGATTTGAACAACAATTTAACACCATTTCATCAAATTTAGCAAGGTATTTAATGTATGCCGAGCTACACTATTTCTACTTTCATAAACCCTAGTTTCACAAAATAGCATCTAGTTCAAAAGGGTGTAGAGAGTAAGGAGGTTTTGAATTTTCAACTAGTTAGTAATAAGGTCAAACAACCAATTTTCAAGGCCATACCTAATATTGCATATAAATAATTTCCCTTCGATGCATTATCCATGATACATTGAAAGTTTTAATGGTTCAAGATGTCAAGAAATGTTACAACTATAAGATTGGAAGTATTGGAGACATGGAGATGAAACATGCATATGATAGATTCTGTGAAAATGGGGCGTTAAGGGAATAATTCAAAATTGTAGAGAAGAAAGGGTTAATTATTGCCCTAGATTTCCTGAAAGGGTTAACGCATCACCTCACATGGAAGTATAGCTTGTGATTCTTGCTCCAACTTGAGATTTCTAATCTCTTCATCTTGTGCTCTGTTCTTTCCCATTATATCTATAATTGCTGCATCAAATTCACTAGAGTTACCATCTACAAATAGCTTTGTGGTGTCAATCTCTTTTTATTGTGTGTCATTTTCTACTATAGCAATCTCTTTCCTTTTGTTTAGGGAACTCTTCAAAGCATCTCTAGCTTCATTCTATTGATGTAGTATGAGATGTATCTCAATCTCCTAGTTTTCAATGGTCTTTCCCAACTTGTACACTTCCATTTCAAGATCTTTCCTCTAAGCTAAAAAGATTCTTCTTATGAGAACCACACTTTGATACCAATTTATGGAATTACAAGTAGGAAAGGTAAACTACTGGGGGGGGGGGGTGGTGAATCAACAATTAAAAAATGAACCCATAAAACTTTTCACCTCATCCATCTCATGCATTCAATAGATAAAATTGAAATGACATGCTAAACATAAATATCTAAAACATGTAAACGCATAAGCAATCACACATTTGACACCTTATATGATTACCTAGAAACCCTGCAAATGAGAAGGTAAAATTGGGGTGGGGATGACACCCAAAATTCTTCACTATTGCAACAATAAAGTGTCAACAATTAAGGTTACAATGAGTTGACCATGAGACATGATCTACCCTATGAAAGGCGTACCCTATTAAAGGCTTACAAGAACTATTAAGTCCCACCTTGTTAGAAGATTTTAAAACTCAGTTAGAAGTGTGCCTAGCTAAAGGACTTCAGAACATTCATTTGGAATGTCACCCTGTTAAAGGATTTACAATTGTCTGTTAGGACTACTCCACCTAGGAGATTTGACGAAAATCACCTGTTAGGATGTTTCAAAATAGATCTTGTGATTAGCTCTAATAGCCTAATAAAAGATCAAATCCATACTATGTCCTTGTTGATCCTATCTATTTTGATATGTCAATGTTGTATCCTCTATCCTTTGTTCTTCTCAAACTAGTTCTGCAATTTTCTCTCTTACAACTTTTAAGTCTCCATCCAAACTTCACTGTTCTCTTCCTTCAATTCTTTTCATGCACACTCATTCTTTCTTAATGAAGTTTAGGGTTTCATCCTCTTTAAGAAGACTAGAAGAATTAGGGTTACGTATAAATCTATGGTTGAGATTCATCATTTTTGCCACTTAATCCTTCCCTTTTTTTGATTGGTTACATGTAATTACATAGGGAATAAGCATGCAGATTCATCCTTATCTTCAAAAGATCATATTCTATCTTTAGGTCAGCTGAAAAATGGTTTACATAGTTTTTTTTGAAATCTCAGACAACTATGTAAAATTTGTATTACTCCACACATAATGTTATTGATGCTCAACACATACTGAAATTGTATCTTTGATTGGGCACCTCAACTGCTCAGCATCTATTGTTTGCTTGGCACTTGAATCACTCATCATGTATTGTCTTTTCGAGACTTAAGTGACTTGGCACATGAGTTACTCGACACTCAGTGCAACTCAACATAGTCTATATTTACATGCTATACTCAACATATATTACAAGTTTGGTATGAACTTAATAAATGACTTAAGTTTGTTAACACTCAATTGTCAAAACCAATCTGAGATCAACAATCTCCCCCTTTGACATGAGTGTCAAAAACACTTGACTATACACAATAAATCTATTCTTCTTGAGTATAATATATTCATAACTCAACATATACAATACTTCAAAATTTTCAAAATTCTATAATAGACTATATACCTCAAAATATATAACTCCCCTGAGTTAATGTGCCTGCATTTTCAAAATTTTGTTCTTCGCTCTAAGTAGTTCTATCTCTTGTTGATACTCTTTGTTTGATATGCTTAGTTTTTGCTCTTCTATTTTTTCTATTTGTGTTTTCTCCCCCTATGGTTTTATCTCCTCCTTTCTTTTTGTTTCCCTCTTTGGAATTTTGTTTTCATTCTTAATTACTCTCCCTTGCTTAATTATCTCCCTCTTTTTGACACTAATGTTAAAGGGTTTATACACTAATTATGTGTTTCTCCAAGAAAGACTTGTGGACTTCCATTATGATTTTCAGAAAAGCATCCCAATTATCATATGCAACATCAAGTGATTTGATTTGGATGGCTATCTCTGCTGCAAGGTGAACTAGACCATCAGATGCGGAAAGATTAGGATATTTCTTCATTAGAGTTTTTGCAAATGCTAGTTTTTTATAGAGTATCTCCATATGAGGGGTTGGGGAGGCTTGAATATTAGTCAAATTGGCTCTTATATTAGCCTCTTCTTCTATTAATACAACTAGTTGACTCTATGATTGAAGCAATGAATGGAAATGCTTCTCACTCTGAGGTGGGTTCTGAGGTAGTTGCGTACCTGATACTTTGAGATTTCTCTCTAGGCTCATAATTTTATGGCTAGGTTCTTGTGTGAAGAGTGTGGGATCACACAGTTTGAATATATTCTCAAGTACCTTATTCACTATTTCAATTTTTGTAGCCAATTGTACCCGTGCTAGTGCTATATTACTAGATATTTTCTCATTGACTTTTCCTTGATATTTTTCTTTCTAACCATTCCATAAGTTTTGCATTAGTATCTTGGTCTTCATCATTCACCTGATCCACAATATCTAATAATTGTTCTAATATTGGCTTGAATTCCTTAGGTGTAGGCAAACTAAAAGCATCTAGAAAGATATCTTTTATTTTCTGCAACACTTACCTCTACTTATACTCCTTTCTAAGTATTTCTTAATTTTTCTTCTTTTTTAAGGCTTGCTGCATTGAGCCTATTTTGTTCCAAGGTAATGTTTTCATAGTTATATTTGGTATTACTATTTCTTCATCTAAAGTTACATCTCCATAGTGAATTACCTTTGCAACCTTGGACAAACTGGAGCATGGTGCTGAAATATGCAATGGTATAGTTTTTGTGCTCAGCTCCTGAAGGACTTTTGTAGGAGAGCCAGATGTTAGTAATGTGACCAAATCTTATATGGCTTCTTGCTCCTTCTCCTTTGGTGTGTCCTCGCTTTCTTCAAGTTTTCCTTGATCAATTATAATGGTGTGATTTGCACCTTGATCTTGTGCTTTAGGTTCAAATGCATCTATCTATCCTATTTTATCTTTCTCTTCTATTTTAGTCTGCTTCTTTTCAATAGTGTCAATTTTTACAAGTGTGTCAACCTTAGGAGATGTATCTAATGGTTTTTGAAATAAAGGTTGCACATGAGTAATTGAAGGGATGGAAGAAGGTGGTTCTTGTGTATTCACCTTATCCCTTGTGATATCGGTTACTACTTTTTGGAGCTCATCTACACTAACCAATATTGGATTCTCACATAACTTTGTATGGAGTGTAGACTGATCCAATATCCTCTTCAAGTCATCTACTATTAAATGATTGGAATTCTAAGGTGAAGCATCAAAAATATCCTTAACACTAATTATCTCTATTGACTTGTTTGTATTATGTGGGGGGCTAACACTCGACACTTGTGTGTCCTTCACACTCTGTTCCTTTTGTTGATCATCAGCGATTTTTGTGTCATCATTTGGTCTTTTAGGTTCTTCCCCAGTAGTATTATCTATCCTCTCATCTTCATCATCATCCTTGCTATCTTGCTAATCCTCATTCTTATCATCCTATTTTTCTTCAGAGGGATCAACCTCTCCTTGCTTCATAGTGGTTAAACCATAAATTATTTTCCAAATTTGGGTTGATTTCTTAACTACATCATCAAAATTTCTTTGTAAAATACTAAAGGCTCTATATTTAGGTGTAAACCTAGCTGCATATTTCTTCACTGCCTTGGCAATCTATCCTTTTGTTAGCTCTGGCATCACTTGAGCTAATGTTGACTCTTTGATTTGTTTCTCAAGATTTAAATACTAATTCTATTTTTCCTCAACAATATCATATAGACTTTTGGGTATTTTTTTGGCAAACTCAAGTCGAGTGTTCTTAAATTTGGACATCATAGCACATCATGCCTCTTCCACTAGATTCTTTTCATCTCTACTCAATTTACCAAAATCTAAATTTTTCAATCCAGATAAATCTGCATTATTCTTGACATTATCACACAAGTTTTCAAGCTCAAAAAGTGGTGTGTGACTTACCACTTTGTATTGACTAATGTCATTCGATTCTATTTTTTCTTCATCTGAATCAGACTTAGCAATATATTTCCTTCTTTGTTTCTTTTGCTCTTGGCCTCCTTGTTCTACCTACTTGGTTTTCTCATTAGCCTTTTATGTGGTTGCTCTTGTGCTGGCTCTAGTGGTAGGAGCTATAGGCTTTGCTGGGTTAGGCTTGACAATTTTCTTTGCCTTTGGTTTATTCACTAGTTGAGCCTTGGCCTTCCTCTTCTTTGATGCTGATTTGGCTTGTGCCTCTTTGATTTCCTCTTCCTTCTTGGCACCTTCTTCTTCTTGATCCTCACCCATGCCTTGGGTTAAAGCTAGAGGTTCTTTTTCTTGTACCTCTTCTTCTTCTTCATTCTTTTCATCATCTTCTTCTTCCTCATCACCAAATTGGGCTTTAAGTTTTCTCACTAGTTTTTCCTTCTTTATTATAGAAGTTGTCTTCAGCTCCATTTCCACTATAGACTTCATTACATCATAATTTCCAAATATTTTATCAATCTCCTCTACTAGGAGTACAGTAATGGTAGTTAAGGCTTCATCAACATTGATTTCATAGCCTAGAGGTCTTAGCCATCTAACTGTAGGTAGTGCAACCTAAATGTATGTGTAATCAATATCAACAAGGAAACATATATCATTGTAGTGTTGTTCCACTAAAGAAATAGGTATCCTTAATCTTTGCTTCATATACTTCTTAAAGTCTTCAAAATAGCTTGTCATAGTTGACTCAAAATTCTCTCACATTTTCTCAATATACTCATTGATTTGGACAACAACAAATCTGTTTGTCTTCCATCTAATTTTGCCAAAAGATGGGAATTCATTTTGCACATAAAACAATATACACACAAGGATTGATCCAAACTTACATTGTGCACTTTTTGTCTTCTTGATGACACCTAGATTTTCATTTATCTATTGCAATTGAAGTTCTACCAGATCATAGGTGTGATCTCTCTTCACAATTTTGTATCCAACATCCACTACTATGTAGGGCACATTGTTTAACCTGCTTGATTGGTAGAATTTATGGGAACTAAATATGATAGCAAAATCAAGTAAAGGATCTATAATGGTATCAATGGTCATACCATGCTTGTTCCATTTTGTACCTGTGTTTTTCTCTATTTCCTCTTTGGATTCTCTACGTAGGGTTTTTGGACGACCTAGGATTGGAAAACTTGTCACCCTATGAACAATCCTTTTTGAAATATGGATTAGTTCACCCTCTAACCATAGACATCCATCATGAATTCTGCTCATAACTATTTTGATCCATTTAGTTTTGAACACCGTGGGGAAATCTAGGGCATGGGTCAAACCCTTTCTTTCCACAATTTTGAACTCTTCCTTCAGGACTCTATTTTCACACAATTTTTCATATGCCTATCTTATTTCCATGTCATCTATGGCTCCTACTTTGCAGTTATAACATTTCCTCACATCTTGAACCATTATTACTTTAGGCAGGATCATGGATAATGCTCCTAATGGGTCATTTTTATAGGCAAATTTTGGAATAGCTTTGAAATCTAGTTGTTTAACTTTATTGCTAACTAATTGAATATCAAAAACCTCTTTCTCTTTCATAGTTTTTGATCTAGAAGCCATTCTAACAAACTAGGGTTTATCAAATTTAAACTGCACGACTCAACTTATGAAGATTACCTTTAAGATTCGATAAACTAGTGTTTGATTGTTGCTAGGATCCTTGCAAGTTCTTTGAACTAGTTTTTAGATTTCTTCTTCACTCTTCTCATTCTCACTTTGAGTTCACAATGACAAAAAATAAGATGAAAATTGACCTTGTGCCCTTCAAAACTCTACAATTAATGCTTACTCATGTACAACTATAAAACTTGGCATCAACACAATTACTATTTCATTTGGCATCTATAGAGACTTCCTTCACTCAATAGCTACTACAGACTCAACTCTAATAGTCTTTGATTAGTAGCTCGACATTAACTAGTTTTTCACTTGGCATACATAGAAAATTTTTCATACTCGACAACAACTTGAAAGTTGAAGATTTTAACCTTGAATTTTCCATGAATTCTTGCATCTTAATTCATGCTAATGGAATAATTTTAGTGCTAATTTCTTTTGGAACTAATGTATAATGCAACACTTTAAGTATCAATCCCACATACTATTTATTTGCTTTGTTTGATGAAGTGTGACCACTTGACCCATTGGGTGAAGTGATCCCTTCGCGATTTGATGTACTACCAACATCTTTCTTCTTCCATGTCTTGTTCATTTTATTTATGATGTGCTCAACATCTATCTTTCCTTTACCTTTATGAAATTCACAACTTGGTGCCTTGGACCTAGTTGGACAATGCTTGCTGATGTGTCCAGTCTTGTGACAGCTAAAACATGTGGTTTGACTCAACCATCTCTTGTAGTTGCCACTGAAGTGTATTCTAATGTAGTTTTTAGTTGTATGCCCATATTCTTGACAATAGTGATAGCTATATCTTGTATTATAATCCTAGTTATAGAAGTTTTCATAGCTTCTTACCTTTGTTGGCTTGCTTGATGACCATGTGGACTTGGATCTGCATTCAAAGGCTCTATGTCCATACTTCTGACAGTTGTAGCAGTGTCCTTCAAATTTTGGTGCATGCATGGTTCTGGTTCTGCATTCATGTGCCTAATGACCTTGTTTGTTACACTTGTGACGATGCATCATGTTCTTAGGCTTACCATTCTAATTTTCATTCTTGCTCCTACAAACATTAGCTATGTGTCCTTTCTTACCACAATGATGACAAGTAGGTTTAGAGTTCTTACCTTTATTGTTCCTTTCCTTAGTAGCTTTGGATGATTCTCCTTCTTTAGTGCTTGTGTAGCCCAATTCTGATGTATCTCTACTATATCTAGGGGATTTTAGTAGTTGCTCAAAGTACTTGATGGCTTTATTTGGCTTGTTAAAACTTTTAGAAAATTCCTTTTCTCTTTTAAAGTCATTTTTTAGTTGTTCATTCTGTAGCTTCAAAGTGGTTATTTTTATGTCCTTGATATTCAACTCATAATGAGCATATGTCATTTGGCTTAATGTATCCAATTGCATGTTTGAGATCTTGGATAGCTCTATTGAATTTTCCTCCAACCTCTTTGCCAAAATTCTTTTGTCTTCTTCAATTGTGGCATTGTCTTCTATTCTTCTTTTGTTTAGTCACCTAACACAGTAGTATAGCTTGTGATTCTAGCTCCAACTTGAGATTTATGATCTCTTCAGCTTGTGCTCTATTCTTTTCCATTAGATTTGCAATTGTTGCATAAAATTCAATGGAGTTACCATCTGCAAATAGCTTTGTGGTGTTAATCTCTTTTTATTGTGTGCCATTTTCTGCTATAGCAATCTCTTTCCTTCTCTTCAAGGAACTCTTCAAAGCATCTCTAGCTTCATTTAGTTGATGTGGTATGAGATGTATCTCAATCTCCTGGCTTTCAATGGTCTTTCCTGCCTTGTAGACTTCCATTTCAAGATCTTTCCTCTAAGCTGCAAAGCTTATTCTTCTAAGAAACACACTCTAATAGCAATTGATGGAATTACAAGTAGGAAAGGTGAACTTCTAGGGGGGTGAATCAGTAGTTAAAACATGAACCCATAAAACTTTTCACAACTCATCCATCTTATGCATTCAATAGATAAAATTGAAATGACAAGCAAAACATAAACATCTAAAACATGTAAACACATAAGCAATCACACATTTGACACCTGATATGATTACCAAAAAACCCTCCAAATGAGAAGGTAAAATTGGGGTGGGGATGACACCCACAATTCTTCACTACTGCAGCAATAAAGTGTCACCAATTAAGGTTACAATGAGTTGACCATGAGACATGATTTTCCCTATGAAAGGCTTACCCTGTTAAAGGATTACAAGAACTATTAAGTCTCACCTTGTTAAAGGATTTTAACACTTTGTTAGAAGTGTGCTTGGCTAAAGGACTTTAGAACATTCACTTGGAATTTCACCCTATTAAAGGATTTACAATTGTTTTTTAGGACTACTCCACCTAGGAGATTTGACCAAAATCACCTGTTAGGATGTTTCAACATAGATCTTGTGATTAGCTTTGATAGCCTGATTAAAGATCAAATCCATACTATGTCCTTCTTGATCCTATCTAATCTAATATGTCAATGTTGTATTCTCTATCCTTTGTTCTTCTCAAATTGATTTTGTAATTTACTCTCTTACAACTTCTAAGTCTCCATCCAAACTTCATTGTTCTCTTCCTTCAATTCTTTTCGCACACACTCATTCTTTCTTAATGAAGTTTAGGGTTTCATCCTCCTTAAGAAGACTAGAAGACTTAGGATTGGGTATAAATATATGGCTGAGATTCATCCTTTTTGCTGCTTAATCCTTCCCTTTTTTTGATTAGTTGCATGTAATTACATAGGGAATCCGCATATAGATTCGTCCTTATCTTCAAAAGATTGTATTATGTCTTTAGTTCAGTTGAAAAATAGTTTACATAGTTGTTTGTCAAATCTCAAACAACTATGTCAAATCTGTGTTACTTGACACATAAGGTTACTGATGCTTGACACATAATAAAATTCTATCTTTGACTCGACGCCTAAAATTCTTGACATCTATTGTTTGCTCGAAACTTGAATCACTCGACATGTATTGTTTGTTTGACACTTAAGTGACTTGGTACATGAGTGACTCGACACTTAGGTCAACTCAACATAGTCTATATTTACATGCTATACTCAACATACATTACAAGTTCAACATGAACTTAATAAATGACTTAAGTGTGTTGACACTCAATTGTCAAAAGAAATCTGAGATCAATGATAGAAATGGAAAAAGCTAAGATTACTATGGAACTAAAGACTACCTCTATTATAAAGACAAAGGAGAAGTTGGTGAAGAAATTGAAAGCTAATTTGGTAAAGCTGTCAAGCAAGAAGAGGAAGAAGAAGAAGAGGATGAAGAGGAAGAAGACACCCAAACCCAAGAACCACTTGCATTAACACAAGGAATGGGAGAAGATCAACAAGAAGAAGAGATAGAAATTGTAGAAGGTGCCAAGGAAGAAGAAACCAAGGAAGCACCCACTCTTACTGATCAAAAGAAGAGAAAGGCTAAGGCTCAACTAGTGACAAGAACCAAAAGGTTGCAAAACCAAGTCAACCCAAACCTATAGTACCTACTACAAGGGCTAGTGCATGTATCACTACGTAAAAGGAAAAAGGAAATATCAAACTAGTAGAGCAGGAAGGAGGCACTTAGAAAAGGAGAATGAGAAAATACATTACTCTATTAGAAATGCTTTAGAATAATTGAGAGGTGGGGGGGGGGGTGGTTGAATAAGTTTTTCAAATTTCCTATTCAAACTTTTCACTAAGTATAGTGAGCCCATTACATCATTCATTCATCCAACCTTTAACTTTTCTAATCAACAAGTTGCTGTAGATCAACATGCAAGCATAACACATAAGAAATCAACACACAACATAGTGATTTACATGGAAACCCAATTTGGAAAAACCACTAGTAACATGCTACTCCATTCTCACTCTTCTGAAGTGATGCCCTGTGAATGGCCTACCCTATTAAAGGCTTACAACACACTACTAAATGTGACCTTGTTAGAGGATTTAACCACCCTGTTAGAAGTGGGCCTGGTTAGAGGACTTTAGAACATTCACTTGGAATGCCACCCTATTAAAGGACTTACAAATGGCTATTGAACCAACCTAAGTCCATAGGATTTTCATTCTAATACAATTTATAGAGAGTATTATAAAATCTTTGACTTGACTACAACATAAAACTTAACTTGTAGATCTTAGATCACTTCTCAGCTCATACCATTGCCTGGCCGTCAATCTCTACAACTCTGATAGCTTGCCCTCCTTTCAAGCTTAGTCTCCTTAAGTCTCCATGCTCAATGTACCAATGCAATCATTTCTTCATGACCACTTGTAGAAGTAGAGCCTCTGTGCTCTTCCTTCTCCTAGATGTCTTCTCCTTGACACCCTTCCAACCACTTCACAATTTGGCTCTTCAACAACAATAGTATTAGTACCTTTTGCTTCTTGGTCTATGGCTCCTTAAATAGAAGTCTTGGAGTCTTTTCCCACTTGATTCTTCCTTCCTTTAATTTCAATTCATATGGATTAGGTAGGATTCATTACATCTAACCCATATTTTGTTTCCTCTAGAAACTTCTTGAATAATCCTCTTGAATTCACAAAAAATGGTTTACATAGATTTCTGTTGCACCAGCTCATCATCCTTATCTTCTAGCTAGTTCACAAAATTCAAGGTAATTACTTTATTTTGTCAGCTCAGATTTGGCAAATCTTTTTGATTTGAAATAATGTAGCAGCTCAACACTATTGAAATACTAGTGCTCGACATATACTATGTTACTTAGCATCAACTGTGTTTTTCTTGATGCTCGACACCTGAAGATCACTCGAAACCATCTAAGATTTTCTGATGCTCAACACTTGAACTTCACTTGGCACCTAAAGATCACTCAACACAAACTAAAATTTCCTGTTACTCGACTCTAGCTAAGAATTTTCTTAGCTTCAACTAACTTGCTTAGCACCCACTAATGATCTTAGTTTAAGGTTTGTATTCAACCTTGTTACAACTTCTTCCTCCAATGTTTCTAAGCGTGACCAACCTCTATATCTTTGAGTATGTTATCAATACATCATTTAACCATTTTCTTAACTGATCCTTGCACTTCATTACAACATCATAACTCAACCTTTTCCCTTAGGTGCTCTTGTTACATCTTGTTGATCAAATCCTCTTCATAAATCAATTAAGTGATAGTACTTGGATCTTATAAGAAAATGTCATTCTTACAAATAGAATGTTTGACATCAATGACAAAATAATGATTGAAAATAACAATCTTCCTTCTTTGCAACAATCTCTCTCTTTGATCTTCAACAATGAGCTTTTCAATTAGATTTCCAATAATCTCCCTCTTTGACATTGATGGGAAACCAAACTGATCAACCATCAGACTAAACTATTCAACCACAAGCTAACTAGGTTAGAGTAGTAAGTGAAATGCCAAAAAGTAAATTGTAACTTCACATCTCCCTCTACTATTTTGATTGCTTCATTTTTGCTTCTCCCTCTTTGTTGTTGTATCCTTGTTCTTTGTTCTTCTCCCTCTATGTTGCTCATCTTCTACTATTTTGATGAAAATTTGATTATTTCTATCAATTTCTCCCTCTATCTTCATTTGATTAGTATCTCCCTCATACTTTTGATCAAATGTTGTTGATTAGTTTCTCACATCTTCCCCTCTTTGACAACAATGCCAAAGACATATTAGCATCTTAATATGTAAGTGTAGTTTTTGTGAGTTCATTCAATTTCTCCCTCTATCACCTTGCTTGTGACTAATTTGGGACTTCAATACTTCTGCTACTCTAGGCATGAATCCTAAAGTATATATCCTCTGCATCAATGTATAAATCTTCAACAATAAGCTCATTTGATGTAGGGCATCCTTGCTTTTGCTTCAAGTAGCCTTGGTTAGGGGTATCACCCCTAACTTACCTCTAAGATACTCAAAAGAATCTTTAGGTAAAGCTTTTGTGAAGATGTTAGCAATCTATTCCTTTGAGCTAACATGTTCCATCTTCACTTGTTTGTCTTCCACCAACTCTCTTATGTAGTGATACTTGATTGTAATGTGCTTGGTTTTACCATGCATTATATAGGATTCTTTGATATGTTGATAACACTTGTATTATTACAATAAAGTATCACAAGCTCAATTACCTCTTACTTCATACCTTGCAACAAATGTTTGATCCATACACTAGTGGTGCAATTTATAGTAGCTGCAACATATTTAGCTTTATTAGTGGACTATGAGGTACAACTTTGCTTTTTGCTAGTCCAATTTATTAACCTTTTTCCTAAGAAAAGTGCTCCTCTATTGGTGCTTTTCCTATCATCAATGTTACCTCTCCAATCTACATTAGTGTAGGCTTTTAGTTCAAAATTTTCACTCCTCTTGTAGTACAAACCAAAGTCATCAGTTCCTTTTAGGTACCTCGGTATTCTCTTTACTGCCATTAAGTGATTTTCTCTTGGATTTGTAGAAAAACTTGTCACTATTTCAAAAACTAATGCAATTTTTGGTCTACTATGTACAATATATTGCAACTTTTCAATCATTGATCTATACAATTTTGATTCACTTTAGCTAATTCATCATTCTTGGGTAGCTTATGTCTAGTTGCCATAGGTGTGCTGACTGGTTTTGAGTATTCTAGCCCAAATTTTTTGAGTATCTCCTTGATATATTTGGATTGGATCACAAATATTCCATGTTTCAATTGATGTAATTGTAATCCAACAAAGAATTGGTTTCTCCAAACATTGACATCACAAATTCATGCTTCATTTGATCAGCAAAATCTTTGCATAGAATATCTTTTCCTCCAAATATTATATCATCAACAAAGATTTTTGATATCAAAATGTCTTTACCTTTTTCAGCTTTGATATGCAAGTTGCTATTGTCATCTATTCTCTCAAATCCTATCTTCGCAAGATATATGTGCAATCTCTCATACCATGCTCTAGGTGCTTGCTTCAATCCATAAAGTGCTTTGTGTAGTTTGTAGACCATGTCCTTGTTCTTATCATCTACAAATCCCTTTGGTTTTTCTATGTAGACTTCCTCTTCTAGTATACCATTCAAAAAAGTAGACTTCACATCTATTTGGTATACTTTGAAACCTTTGTATGCAACATATGTAAGTAATGTTCTTACTCCTTCCATTCTTGCAATAGGGGCAAATGTTTCTTCATAATCCAGTCCTTCTTCTTGTGCATAGCCTTTGCAAACTAATCTAACTTCGTTTCTTGTTATCTCACCATCTTCATCAAGTTTTTTTCTAAACACCCATTTGGTACCAATCACATTCTTATCGGCTGGTCTAGGAACTAAGGTCCATGTTTTGTTCTTCTCAATCTAATATATCTCCTCTTCCATGGCTTTATACTAGTCATTATCTTGTAGAGCATCTGTCACCATTTTAGGTTCAACCTTGATCAATAGACATGATTCATTCCTTAGTCTACTCCTTGACATTGGTCTGGCATCCTTGTCACCAATGATTTGATCTACAGGGTGATGTCTTCTTACATATTTGGCTAACCTTGGTTATGTCCTTCTTTCCATGTTTGATCCTTTAGAGAGTCATTTTTTTCTTCTTCATCTGACATTTCATCATTTCTCTCATGTATACTATTTTTAGAATTAGAATGTGCATTTTCTACATTTTGTAGCTCGACTTTTGAATGTAGCTCAACATTCATAGGTTGAGACTCAATAGATACTGAAATTTGTTGCTGATTTCCAACTTGATTTGCAACATTGTCTTCAATAGTCATTCCTTTATAAAAGTATAGAAAGGATCTATAATCCTCTGATTGCTTAGTTTCATCAACTTGGACTTCTGCATGCTCATCAAAATTTACATTTGCACTCTCCACAATCTTGTTAGTGTTAGTATTCAAGTACTTATATGCCTTACTTCTATTGGATTATCCAAGAAATATGCCTTCATCGCTTTTTGCATCAAACTTGCCATCTCTAGTATCTTTAAGAATATAACATTTAGAACCAAATACTTTGAAATTTTTAAAATTAGGTGAGTGACCATACCATTATTCAAAAGGTATTACATTTCTACCTTTCTTGACTTGGACTATATTCAGTGTGTAGACTGTAGTACTTACAACTTCTCTCTAGTACTTTAGTGCAGCATTTTTCTCCATCATCAAGGTTCTAGCATAGTCAATCATTGACCTATTCCTTCTTTTAGAAATACCATTCTATGGTGGGGTTCTTGGTGCTAATGTTTTCCTTTTGATTCCTTTATCATTCCAAAATATTTCAAATTCTTTTGATGTGAACTCACCTCCTTTGTCTAACCTTAGACATTTCAGGTTCTTTCCTATTTCCTTCTCAACTCTAGCCAAATACCACCTAAAAATTTGAAATGCATCAAATTTTTGTTTTAAAAACATAGCAGTCATCATCCTGGAATAGTCATCTACAAATAGTATTATGTATCTGTCTCCTAGGTAGCTTTGCACTTCTATTGGACCACATAAGTCTATATGGACTAACTCTAGTACTTCTTTGGAAGTGTATGTTTTGTTGTTGAATCTAGACTTAGTCATCTTCCTTAGTTGACATTATTTGCACATTGTGTTTTCAGGTTTCTTCAATTTGGGCAACCCTTTGACCTTCTTGTTCTTGTTGATGTTGATCAGATTATCATAGTTAACATGACATAACCTTTTATGCCATAGCCACACATCATCATGTCTAAGAACAAGACATGTTGCATCTCCATATCTAGGTAAAACAAATTACTCCTAGTTTGTTCACCTTTATCTATCATATTTCTATCAGTGTCATAGATCTTGGTAGTTTTGTTTTCAAACTCTACTTTGCAACCTACATTGCCTAAATGTGATACACTCAACAAGTTGTAGTTCAATTCTTCAACATAGTATGCATTATCACATGAAATTTTTTTTGTGAGTTTAATAGAGCCTTTTCTTTTGATTTGACATGGAGCATCATTACCAAATCTAACATTATTTCCATCATATTGAGTAAAGGTAATGAACTTACTTTTATCTCCTGTCATGTGATGTGAGAATCCACTATCTATGATCCACTTGTCATTCTTGTTCACATAGGTAACCAATGTTGTTGCTTCATCATCATCTTTATCTAATTCATCCTTCATGGCCATATAGACTACTTCATCATCATTCTCATCAGAATCTTCTTCAACAATGTAGCATCTCTTGCCTTTTTCCTTATAATCTTTGCTATCATCTTCTCTCTTGTTCATATACTTGTTTCCTTCTTTGTAGTTCTTCTTTTGTGTACATCTTGCAGCAATATGGCCTACTTCTTTACAATTGAAACATATGATAGGGAGCTTACCTTTGAATTTACCTTTGCCTCTATGGAATCTCCTAGCCAGTAGTGCTTCTAAATATTCCACATCTTCCTCTTCTACACTGCTATCATTGGATGCATGTTTTCCCTTTCTTCTCATCTTGCTTGGTGTCTCCTCCTCAGTGTCTTTTATTTTCATCTTGGCCTTGAAAGCAGATTCAAGGTTCTTAGGTCTGTAGTTATCAAAATTGGACAATTCAAATGCAGTAAGTCTTCCCACTATTTCTTCAAAGGTTAGTGTGTTCCCTTGTACACATCTTAGCTCTTGGATGTATAAAACTCTAATAGCATAAATAGGGAGTAGAGTTCTTAAGTATTTATTGATGACAATTTCTTCTTCTAGTTGACCACCTAGACTTCTTATTACACTTACCACTTCTTTAATTCTTGCAGCATATTGAGCAACATGTTCACCTTCCTCCATTTTCATGTCATCAAACTTTCCTATTAGGATTTCTCTCTTTGCTCTTTGGACATTCTGATCTCCTCCATAGATATTTGATAAGGCTTTCCACATCTTGAATGCAATGTCACAATCTTTGATGTCATCATATTCTGCATACCTAAGTGTAGAAGTAGTTTCCAACATTGTTTGAGTGTGCTCCTTTTTATTCAAATCATCTGCAGTAAGAGGTCCTACTAGATTTACATTTTCTATTCCAATTGAGGTTTGTGAATAGTCACCTATTGATCAAAGATGCAATTTCATTAGACTCTACCATGTAGCAAAGTTATCTTTGTTGAGCTTGGGAACTTCTCTTTTGGACATCTTGATCTTCTTGCTTCTAGTACCTTGAAACTAAATCAGCAGATGGCTCTGATACCAATTGTTAGAAATGCTTTAGAATAATTGAGAGGGGGGGGGGGGGGGGGTGAATCAATTATTTAAGGTCAAAATGTCCTATTCAAACTTTTCACTAAGTATAGTGAGCACATTCAATCATTCATTCATCCAAGCTTTAACTTTTCTAATCAACAAGTTACTGTAGATCAACATGCAATCAACATGCAAGTATAACACATAAGAAATCAACACATAATACAGTGATTTATGTGGAAACCCAATTTGGGAAAAACCACTAGTAACATGCAACTCCATTCTCACTCTTTTGAAGTGATGCCTTGTGAAATGCTCGCCTTGTTAAAGGCTTACAACACACTACTAAATGTGACCTTGTTAGAGGATTTAACCACACTATTAGAAGTGGGCCTGGTTAGAGGACTTTAGAACATTCATTTGGAATGCCACCCTATTAAAGGATTTAAAAATGGCTATTAAACCAACCTAAGTCCATAGGATTTCCATGTCTAGTACAATTGCTAGAGAGTATTAAAAAATCTTTGACTTGACTACAACATACAACTTAACTTGCAGATCTTAGATCACTTCTCAGCTCATACCATTGCCTGGCCTTCAATCTTTGCAACTCTGACAGCTTTCCCTCCTTTCAAGCTTAGTCTCCTTGAGTCTCCATGCTCAATGTACCAATGTAATCATCTCTTCATGACCACTTGTAGAAGTAGAGCCTCTGTGCTCTTCCTTCTCCTAGATGTATTCTCCTTGAAACCCTTCCAACCACTTCATAGTTTGGCTCTTCAATAGCAACAATATCAGTACCTTTTGCTTCTTGGTCTATGACTCCTTAAATAGAAGTCTTGGAGTTCTTTTCCCACTTGATTCTTCCTTCCTCTAATTTTAATTCATATGGATTAGGTAGGATTAATTGCATCTAACCCATATTTTGTTTCCTCTAGAAACTTCTTGAATAATCCTCTTGAATTTGCCCAAAAAATGGTTTACATAGATTTTTGTGCCACCAGCTCATCATCCTTATCTTCCAACTAGTTCAAAAAATTCAAGGTAATCACTTTGTCTGATCAAATTTGGCAAATATTTGTCATTTGAAATAATGCAGTAGCTTAGCACTATTAAAATATTGTTGCTCGGTACATACTGTGTTACTCGACATCAACTGTGTTTTTCTTGCTGCTCAAAACCTAAAGATCACTCGGCACCAACTAATATTTTCTGATGCTTGACACTTGAACTTCACTTGGCACCTAAAGATCACTAAGCACACACTAGAATTTCCTATTACTTGGCTCCAACTGAGAATTTTCTCAGCTTCAACTAACTTGCTCGGTACCCACTAATGATCTTAGTTTAAGCTTTGCATTCAACCTTGTTACGAGTTCTTCCTCCAATGTTTCTAAGTGTGAGAAACCTCTATATCTTTAAGTATGTTATCAATACATCATTTAGCCATTGTCTTAACTAATCCTTGCACTTCATTACAACATCATAACTCAACCTTTTCCCTTAGGTGCTCTTGTTACATCTTGTTGATCAAATCCTCTTCATAAATCAACTAAGTGATAGTACTTGGATCTTATAAGAAAATGTCATTCCTACAAATAGTAGGTTTGACATCAATGAAAAAATAATGATTGAAAACAACAATCTTCCTTCTTTGCAGCAATCTCCCTATTTGATCTTCAACAATGAGCTTTTCAATCAGATTTCCAAGATGCTCAAGTTGAATCTGATGAGAAAAGAATAAAATCAAATGACAATAGCCAATTCCAAGTGGTGAGTCACAACCCATGCTCAGATCTAGAAAGCCTATGTGAAAATGATAAGAATAATGTAGATTTAATAGGATTTTCTCATATTAATTTTGATAATCTTTGTAAAGTTGAAAATAATCAAGTGGAGGAGGCAATATGTGTCATGATGAAAATTTTTAAGAAAGGTCCACTAGAAATTGCAAACTCTATGCCTAAAAGTTTCTATGATAGAGTAGAGCAAAAATGACATTATTGTTTGAATTTAGAAAGGCAAATTAGGGAGTCATCCCTTGCTCAAGTTATGCCCAAACTTAGTAAGGCATAAATTATTAAGGCTATGAACAAATATGCAGTTAAATTTATTCTAAAATATAGAGCCTTCAACATATTGCAGAATAATATTGAAGATGTTATGAAGAAGTCCACATAGATGTGGAAGGTCACATATGGATTAACTATAGTGAAAGTAGGTGAACAAGATCCTATAGAGGTTAAGGATGATGAAGAAGATGAAAATAATGAACACTCAGTTGAGGGAGGTACCTAAATGAATATAGATGGCAAGGCAATAACTGGGGTAGAGCAACAAGAAGAATAGAGTGTACAAGATACACAATTGCCTAATGTCAGCTCTCAAAATATAACAAGTGTAAATACTAAAATAGTAACAGTGAAGGATGTTTTTGATCTCATTACTCAGAACATCAATCCCCTAAGAGAGGAAGATCTGAAAAAGATGCTAGATCAATCTACAATATAGGCAAAATTTTGTGATAATCTTGTATTAGTGAGTGTAGATAAGATTCAAAAGTTAGTGATTAACAATACAAGGGAAGAGGTGAAAACATAAGAATCACCTACTATCACCCCTCAAGTCACTCATGTACAACCTTTGGATAAAACACTAGAAATTACATTAGAAAAGGTTGATACAGTTAGAAAGGATACACTGGAAACCCAAGACACTATTGAAGAACAAAGTCAAATAGGTTAGATAAATCTATCTACACCTCCAACACAAGTACAAGGTACATCCCAAGGCATTATGGAAAATAAGGAGAAGCCTAAAGAGACTAAGTTGACACCAAAGATGAAGGAGCAAGCAACCATTCAAGCATTGGTAATTTTATTAGAATCTAGCACTCCTTCCAGTCACACTCTTTAGAAGCCGAGCATAGATGCAAAACCATTGCAAATCTTAGTGCTGAGTCCAAGCTCATCAAAGGAAGAAGAGGTAATAAAATATGGAGGTGTAAGCCTTGATGAAGAGATTGTTTTACCTAAGTATGATTTTGACACAATGCCAATAGAGTAGATGGGTATATTGAAAGAAGCCTTGGCTAGAAAGAAGCATTAGGAACTACTTAGAACAGAGCATAGGTAGAAGAAAACATTGTTGGATATCAAAGACATCTTCTTAGATGCATTCAGTCTACCTACTTTAGATGAAACCAAGCCATTGATTGAACAACTGACAAATATAATGGAAAATGTAAGTGATGTAGACCTTGATACAAATGCTAAATTATTAGAATGGTCTGTAAAGAAATTTCAAAGTAAATGAGAAAATATCTGGTGATATAGCACTCACACAAGTTTTTTTGGCAACTAAGGTAGAAAGTGTGAAGAAGGTACTTGAGAAAATTTTCTCATTGTACATCAAACTATGCAACCCAAATCTTTACACAAGAAACAAGGAGTCACATTTTGAGCTTGGAAAGTCAAGTTAATTCATCAGGTGTAAAATTGCCTATGAATCTAGCTCAATGTGAAAAACATTTTACAACTTTATTGCAAACATGGAGTTAGTTAGTAGCACTATCTACAGAAGAAGCCAATGTAAGGGCCAAATTGTTAGCATACAAACCACTTTGACTCCTCACATGGAGATTTTGTACAAGGAGTTAGGCTATGTAGAAACTCTTATGAAGAAAGATCCTAATCTTTCTACATTAGAAAACCTGGTCCACCTTGCTACCGAGTTGGCCATCCAAATTAAGTTTTTGGATGTAGCATGTGAAAATTGGGATGCAACTCTCAAGATTATACTAGAGGTCCATAGATCTTTCTTGGAAAAACACACTATTAGTGTATAGCCCATTGACATGAGTGTCAAAAAGGGGAAGTATAAGAGTTAGCTAAGGAGGAGAAAGAATAATAGGGAAGAAAGAAGCAAAGAGTATCAATTGAGGTATATCTACTCAATAGGAGTACATACAAAATTTTGAATACAAAATAGACATATCAACTCAGGGAGAGTTATCAAATTTTGAGGTATAAGTGTTGTTACAAGATTTTGAAAATTTCAAATTTTGTATAGTAGCCAAATAAGAGATATGTTATGCTCATAAGAATATGGCCAAGTGTTTTTGACACTCATGTCAAAGGGGGAGATTATTGATCTTAGATTGGTTTTGACAAGTGAGTGTTTATACACTTAAGTCATTTACTTAGTTCATGACAAACAAGTAGTATATGCTGAGCACAATATGCATAAGATAGAGCATACTGAGTTCATAGTGAGTGCCGAGCCACTCATGTGCTGAGTCACTCAAGTGCCAAGAAAGTAGTGTATGCCAAGTGATATAGGAGCCAAGAAAGTAGTGCATGCCGAGTCATTCAGATGATAAGTCATAGTATATAAATTAGTATATGCTGAGCATTAGCGACTTCAGATGCCAAGTAACACAATTTTGACATAGTTATTTGCAATGGCACAAACTACTATGTAAACAATTTTTGAGTTGACTTTAATATTGAATTATGATATTTTGGAGATAAGGATGAATCTCAAGTTGGAATCCCAATGCGTTACATGCATCTAGTTAGGTAAAGGGAAGGTTTAAATGGAAAAATAGATGAATCACAATGGTTGATTCATATTTAACCCTAAGTCACCTAGATCTTCTTAAGGAGGAAAAATCCTAAACTTCATATGTGCATGGAAGAAGCAAAGATAGAATTTTTGTATGCACAAATAGAGCATTCATGGTGACTAAGGAATTGTAAAGTGAAATTGCATTGTATAATCAATTGAAGGAGAACAGAGGAAGAGAATAACATACAACAGAGAGACATCTGATCAAGAAGGATAAAAAATACATTAGTTTAAAGGTGATCTATCACTAAGCAACTAAGTACTAAACATAGGATCAATGCTGAGTCATTCTAGTAGGTGAGTCAGTTAAACCTTTTAGCAGAGTAGTCCTAGCAAGCTTTATTGAAATCCTTTAACATGGCACTTACTTAATTTGTGAGTTAAAGTCCTTTAACAAGGAACAATTCTAACAAGATGTTGAAATCCTTTAACAAGGTGAGACCTAACAGTCTTTGTAAGCCTTTAATAGGGTAGATCATGTCTCATGATCAAACATTGTAACCTTCATTGGATATACTTTATTATCATAGTAGTGAAGATTTGTGGGTGTCATCCCCACCCCAGTTTTACCTTCTCATTGGAGGGTTTCTGGGTAAACATATTTGGTGTCATATATATGTGTGAATGCTTACTTGTTTACATAATTTAGATGCACATGCTTAACATGGTATTTCAATTTACTTATTGAATGCATGCGATGGATGTGTGGTGAATGTTTTATGGATCAAAGTTTAAATTTTTACTTATTTGAACCCTTTACACATTTGTTCTCATCCTCCACCAACATCCTTACATATTCCTTTTTCTTCTTGTACCTTTCCTAATCCATTTAGTATACCTATGGCTATTAGTGCTACTTCTAATCCTAGTATTAGTACCTTGGTTCAAACCATCTCTTCTTTACATTAACAACTTGCTCATTTAACCTAATCTAAGTACAATATTTCTACATGTGATATGGTAAATCCCCTTTCCTTAGATATCCTTCATGTTTTTATTCCACAACATATTGAGGTATCTCATCTTGAGACTTATAATGGTAAGGGAGATCCTATTTTTCATGTTAAAACTTTCCAAACTATATGTAGTGATTTTTCTCATGACTATAGGCTTATGGATAAATTTTTTCCACACACCAGCCTGCAAAGGTAGTTGTCTCTACCTCCTTATTCTATTGATTCTCTCTCTCTCTTGCTAATGCTTTCATTAAATAGTTTCAGAATAATATTGGTCCACAAGTTTCTTTAACTGACTTAATACATTATAAGAAGAATTCTAAAGAGAAAGTTACTGATTTTATTGGTAAATTTAAACATTTGTATGCTCAGATTTCTTATTTTTGTGCCTAATCATGATAAACAATGCATTTTTATTTATAATTTACAAAAAGAAATTAGGGATAAGATTCTCTTTGCTGAGTATACCTCCTTTTCACACCTATGTGCAGTGCTTCACCATTATCAGTTACAAGTGTGTCAAATTGAGAGCTCTACTTTGATGGCTCGTGTTTCTAGTGATAAGAGTGATATTGTCAGACATTGAAACATGTTCTCTAAATCTAACAACTTTATTTTAATCAAATATCCACATACAAATGGTGATCAAGTGGCTACTACATCTCGAGATACAACTACTTTTTCCTCTATATTTTTTCCTAATCATCAATATATTGACTTGTATGGGCTTTTTTTTGAGGTGATGACTAAGTTGATTCATGCTTGCATTCTTAATCTTCCTCGTATTTGTCCTATTGATCCTAGTAAACCTTTTACTAAGTCTTTTGATTCTAATGCTTTCTATCAATATCACCATCAACCAGGTCATGATACTCGAAAGTGTTATGGTTTGAAGAGTGTTATTCAAGACCTTACTGATTCTAAGGCTAATTTTTGTTGATGCTCAAGTTAATCATATGAATAATTTTGGTTTGTTGCCTATTCAGAATTTGCAAGTTTACAAAAATCCTTTTCCTTCACACTCACCAAATTTCATTAATCAACCTTTTTCTTTTGATTTCCATATTTCTTATGATGAGAAGATAGAAGAATAAAATCATGTGGTTGATCATGTTGAGCTAGAGTCTTAATCTCCAATTTCTTCTCCACCTGATCCTCAACAAACACCACTTATTATTAACTTTAGTCTCTATGATATATTTAAGGCACCTAGTGGTCTACATCATTGGTAGAGTGGCTTATATTCCTTCTTGTGGTACTTTAGTTGATCCTTTGACCTCCATTATGAATGCTATCACCAAAAAAACCTTTTTAATAAAGGGTTGCATATAGATACTTATGATTCAATTCCTATATGGATTTAAACTTGTAATAGTTTTCTTTATTGATCTCAAGGTTCTATCACTTTATCTGTTACTATTTTAAGGAAATTTCTTTTTACTACCTTTATGGTTATTCCTACTTCCATTCAATTTCAAGTTAAGCTTGGTATTTCATGTCTTTTTGCCATGCATGTTTTTGCTTCTTATATTCATAAATTTCTTAAATTTCCTTGTGATGGAGTCATTGTTACTGTAAATCATTCTCTTTATAAACCATAACATCCTTGAGATTGTGCTAAGATTGATTTTTATTGGCCATATCATCCTGAAAAACCACACACTCATCCTGATAAACTTTATAGAAACTATCAACAACATAAAGTAGCTAAGATTATGAAGTTTAGTCTTCCTAAGGGTTGTTTTGTTGGAAAAAATTATTCAATTGTATATTGTCATTACTGTTTACAAAAATTTCAATATTAATCAAGCAATATTGAGTTTGCAGTATTAATCTTGTATATCTTAGTATTAACAAAGAAGTCAGGTTACGAAGGCTTTCTAGTATTATTCGAGTAGTTAGTTAATGAAAGGGTACCTACTTGTAGTATTGATCAAGTGGTTGGGAATCACATATTGGCAATATTGACCGAGTGGTTGGGCATCAAAGGAGATCATTATTGACTGAGTGGTCGGGCAATGAAGAAGTCACAATATCAACCGAGTGTTCAATTCTAGTGTTGACTAAGTGACAATAGATTAAAATTGTAAAATGTTTTATTATTTGAGGCTAACTATTTGTATGTCTATTGATGTTTTGAAAGGGTATTCAAGCCAATATTATGACATATAAGAAATGTAAAGTTGTGAGGGTAAAGTTTGTCAAGTAGAATATGAAAATGATGGATATGTGAGTGAAGGAAAAAGGTAGAGGAGAAAAGTATGGAAGATAAACTGCAAAGAAACATTTGATCAAGAAGGATCCAGAGGTTAAGCAAAAACAAAGATTTAAATCTGCAAAGAAATTTGTTTCATAAATAAGGTCAAATTATTTTTGCTTTCTAACCATTGACATAGCAGTAAAGAAATCTCTTAACAGAGTTGACTTAACAATAATTTTGTAAATCTTCTAACAAGGTGACATTTCAAGATTGAAGTGTCTAAATACCTTTAACCAGGACACTCCTAACAAGGTGATCTAAATCCTCTATCAAGGTCATAATTAATAATATGTTTGTAACCTTTAATAAGGTTGGCTCCTATTAGGTCTCACTTCAGAAGAGTGAAAATTATTGTTACTAGTTGCAAGATAGTTTTTCCCAAATTAAGTTTCCACGTTAAATCTTGGTGTCATCTATGTTTATGTTATTTTCTTATGCTTTAAGTTTGTACAATTAAGTTACTAAATGATAATATGGTTTGATAAATCTTAAGATTGCTTTGTTAATTGAGTAACAATAAAATTTTATTGTTAATCAAGCAATTCAATATTGTATGATAAGCATAAGATTGCATTGATATCTAAGGGAAAATGAATTATTTTTGTGGTAACTGATTCACCCCTCCCCTCTTAGTTAATCCTCTTATATTTCCAACAATTGGTATTAGAGTAGTTGGTACTTGTAGGAAAAGGTTTTAAAGACCTAAGCTAAAGATAAGGATGTCTTACAAAAGGGAGATCACTAAGCTAAATAGAGAAAACTTTTCAGCATGACAGGAGTTGATGAAGCTTCATATGTCAAGCATCAGTAATGTTGGTGTATTCTACCTAGAAAAAAAATATGTGCCGCCACCCAAGCCCATGACTATGGAGAAAATTAAAGAAGTAAAGGATCACAATATTGTGATGATTGATATTGCATCCTGTTTGAACTATTCTAAATTTTATGAAGTCAAGGATTGTCTAACTACATTTGGCATATGGGAAAATCTTAAGAAAGTCTTTGGAGGTGACAAAAATGTACAAAGAGATAAGGAAGAGAGTTTAAGAGGAAATTTGATTGATTAAAAATGAAAGAAGGTGAGAACATCACCCAATATAGTGAAAAGGTCAAAGAAAGTGTAAGTGCAATCAGAGCTACATGAGGTAAAATTGATGATGAGATAGTAATCAACAAATACTAAGAACTCTTCTTCCTATTTATGTAATTAGAGTTTTAGCTATTCAAGAGATGATATACAATCCAACACATGAGTTAACTCTAGATACTTGTATGGGAAGATTCATTTCTTTTGAGTTGGATAACTTTGATAATTATGCTCCTTCTTCAAAAAAATTTGAATCTGCATTCAAAGAAAAACTAACCCTAGGTAGAAAAGGAGGAAATTCAAAATGAAAAAAAGTTGACAGCGAAGAAGAAGATGATTCAGATGAGGATCTTGAAGTCATTGAAGCTTTCCTAGAAAAAAGGGTAGCAAAAGGAAAAGGAGAATTTAGAGGAAATATTCCATTGATTTGTTTCTCATGTGAAGAAGTTGGCCACATTGCTCCAAGGTGTCTAAATAAGGAAGATAAATATGAAAAGAAGTTAAACAAGTTCGAAGGAAAAAATAACCTCAAAAGCTACAAGGATTACAAAGGAAAAGGTAAGAAATCATGTTACATTGCAAAAGATTCTAATAGTGATGATGATGATGATGAAGTAGTTTATATTGTTTAAAGATGAATCTGATGATGAGGAAAATGAAAAGATGACCCTTATCTCTCATGTTAGCAAAAATGATACATGGATCATAGATAGTGGTTGTTCTCATCACATGACTGGTGATACAATTAAGTATTAACGTTTGGCACACTATGATGGTGGAAGTGTTAGATTTGGAAACAATGAACCATGTTATGTAAAATAAAAAGGAATGGTAATTAATTGATGGAATTAAATCTGAGAATACCTATTAGGTTGAAGGATTAAGAAATAATCTACTTAGTGTAGCCTAGTTGAACAATATAGGATACAAATTTGAATTCATGAATGGTAAATCTAAACTATTGGATGGAAAAGGAAAATTAGTTGGAACTGGAAATCAGACAAAAGGAAATTTGTTTTACCTAGATCTCAACGAAAGCTTTTGTTTGTTAGCTCAAATTGAAGAAATTTGGCTATGTCATAAAATAATGTGTCTTGTTAACTTTGATAACTTGATCACCATAAGTAAGAACAATAGAGTAAGAGGCATATCTTATTTGAAGAAACTTGAGGTAGGCATGTGCAAATAATGTCAAATTGGTAAAATGAGTAAAACAAGTTTCAAAAGTAAGTCCTACAACTTTGAAGAAGTCTTGGAACTAGTTCACTAGATTTTTGTGGACCAATTAGTATAGAAATCTATTGGGTAGAGATTTATATTTCATTCTACTTGTTGATGATTATTCTAGAATGGTGGCTATAATGTATTTAAAGGATAATTTTGATGCTTTTCAAAAGTTCAAATGGTCTAGAGTTGAGAAAGAAATAGGGAAGAATTTGAAATACCTGAGATTAGATACAGGAAGAGAATTTATCTCAAATGAATTCAATGAGTTTTGTAATGAAAGAAGATTCAAAAGACATGTATCAACTCCTAGAACTCTAGAGAAGAATGGAATAATAGAGAGAAGGAATAGATCCATCACAAAATGTGCAAGAACACTATTGATGAAGAATATTATTGTACCAAAATAATGGAGAGAAAAAATCAACACAACGGTTCATACATTGAACTAAGTTCAATTGATGAAAGGTACAAACAAAATACCTTACAAATTATGGTATGGTTACAAACCCACTATTTGTTATCTTAGAGTATTTGGAAGAAAATGTTATATCTTAAAAGATGTATGGAAAGGAAAGCTTGATGCAAGAAGTGATGAAGGAATATTCCTAGGGTACTCCAATAAAAGCAAGGCATACAAATATCTAAATCTTACTACTCACAAAGTCATAGAAAGTGTACATGTGAAATTTTATGAGTTAGTAGAAAGAAGTGAAGAAATAGAAACAAAGAGCCTAAAGATTATAGAAGGATTTTCTATTATGAAGAGAAACCTGAAAAATTTACCTCAGAAGGTTGAAGCTAATCAAAAACCAAGTGCACCTACCAATTCATCCTAAGTCACAGACAAAGGCACCTAAGTCACAAATAGTTCAACCCAAGTTGCAGCTGCAGGTAGTGCAACCTACCTCACATGCAGTACTACCTGAGTTACAACCATATCAGCCAAAGGAACTTGAGAAAAGGGATGAAGATCTTGAAGAACCAAGTGAACCAAGTTCAAAATCAAGTAAGAAAGATCCAAGGCTTGCAAAATTTGTTAGAAGGCATCATACTCCTGATCAAATAATTGGAGGAGAGATAGAAGACATATTAACAAGGAACAAATTAAAAGGTACATGTTTACTTTATGAAGTTGAGCCTAGATTTGTAAAAGATTCTTTAGAAAATGAAAATTAGATAGAAGCTATGGATAAAGTGACTAAGTAGATAGAGATAAAAAAAACCTGGTCTCTTGTTCCTAGACCCAAGGATAAAATTGTGATTGGTACAAAATGGATATTTAGAAATAAAATAAATGAGAAAAGAGATGTAATAAGAAACAAGGAAAGACTTGTATATAAAGGTTATGCTCGGAAAGAAGACATTGATCATGGAGAAAAATTTTCCCTTGTTGCAAGACTTGAAGGACTTAGAACACTTATAGAATATGCAACACAAAAGGGATTCAAAGTATATCAGATGGATGTCAAATCAACTTTCTTGAATAGAGTCTTAGAAGAAGAAGTCTACATCAAATAGTCTGAAGCTTTTATAGATCCAAGACAAAGAAAAATGGTATGTAAACTTCATAAAACCTTTTATAGATTAAAGAAAGCTCCTAGAACATGGTATGAAAGACTTCATGGATATCTAGTAAAAAGTAGTTTTGAGAAGACAAATGATAATAGCAATTTGTAGATCAAGGAAGGACCACAAGAGAAGATATTGTTTGCAAAAATATTTGTAGATGATATCTTATTTATAGGACATGATGACTTATGTAACTCATTTTATGAAAAAATGACGAAAGAATTTGAAATTTCTATGTTTGGAGAGATAATTTTTTTATGTCTCTACAAGTTAATCAAATGAAGGATGGGATATTCATCACTCAGTCAAAATACATTTGGGAAACATTGAAAGTATTTAGAATGGAAGATTCCAAACCAATTGGGACACCTATGTCTACTAGACATAAGATCACAAAGAATGATGATTTAAAGGAGGTAAACAAGATTACTTATAGATCAATGGTTGGGAAAATTCAGTATGTGGTTCACACAAGACCTAATATTACATTGGCAGTTGGCATAGTTACAAGATTTTTTGCTAATCCAAAAGAAAAATCACATGATGGAAGTCAAAAGAATTTTGAGATATCTAAAAGGAATTGAAGACTGTGGGTAATGGTTCAAGAAAGGAGGAAATCTTGAGTTAAGAGATTTTATTGATGCAAATTGGGCAAGAAGCATTGATGATAGAAAAAAAAAACTAGTGGAGGAGCATTTTTTCTTGGAAAGAGGCTAGTGTCTTTGACAAGCAAGAAGAAAAATTGTATTTATCAATCCACAATAGAAGTAGTTGTTGCAGAAATTAATTATTCTAACATAATATGGATCAAGCAATTGAAGCTAGGAATGAAGGAAGAAGTTAAGGAGTCAATGATTATCTATTGTGATCACACAAGTGCAATAAATATATCCAAAAATCTAGTGATACACTCAAAGACAAAACACATTACAATTGAATATAATTTCCTAAGGGAATTGGTTCAAGAAAAAGAGGTGAGATTGGAATATGTGAACACAAAGGAGCAGATAGAAGATATATTTACCAAATATTTACCTAAGGATGCATTCATGTATCTAAGAGTAGGGGTTATTCCCGTATTTGGTGCTCACTAAAGCAAACTATAGTGTGGCATCAACCAAGCTCCATTGAAAATCAATCAACTTGATGTAGATTATCACACATTAGGTGTGAAATGCAAAGCATATTGCATATGAATGAGTATAGAAGATAAATTGTAATTTTAGATGTTTGTATTGCTGGAATATGTATATGGGAAACAAGATACTGAGGGTGGGGGGCTGTGAGTTAGGATCTTAAAATTTTGACTTCAAAACCAATTTCATTCTTTCATACCTAATTCATCTCATAGATCTATGATTAAAACTAAAATGCTGAAACATAAATGAAATGCATCACATTCATAAAGAGTTCAAGACATAACATAATGATTTGGTTACCTACAAACACTTCAAGATGAAGATAAAACTAAGGTGGGGTTGAAACCCACAAATCTTCACTATTGAAACAATAAAGTTAACCTGTTAGGGTTACAATGTTTGATCATAAAATATGATCTACCCTTTGAGGGGTCTGCTCTATTAAAAACTTAAGAGACTATTAGGTCTCACCTTGTTAAATGATTTTACACTCACAATGAAGTAAGGACTTTGTTAGGAGGTTTATATAGGTTTGTTAGGAGCACTCTATTAAGAGATTTACCATGTCTCAATTAACAATAACTAATTCAGTACCTAAACCTCATTTTTCTCTGAAAGCTTATCTTGGGTCTCCTGTTTACTATATCTCTAATCTGATCTCATAATTTGACAAGTTTGTTCAGTCCTTCATTGCTCTGATTTCCCTCTATCTACTTTGCTTTCAGACTTAACCTTCAATCCTTCACATGTGTATAAGAATGCTTGTCCTTATCTCTTCTTCCTTCTTCATACACTCACACTTATGATTCTAGGGTTAGAATCCTCCTTAAATAGATGTTCTATGAAGGTTCTAGATCTTGATCAATGACTTACACTTCATCATCATTTTTCATTTCTATCCCTTATTATGATTGGTTGAATTTCACAACTTGGGATTGTTACCTTCTACAATGACATGGGATTGCCAAAATGGTTTATATATGAGTTTGTGCCATTACAAACTTATATATCAAAACTAAACTACTCAACACTTGACCATTTTGATGCTCGATCATGTATAAACCTTTTGTTGATACTTGGGTTCTATAACCTTGTTTACTTGGCTCTCAATAACTTGTCAATTTTCTCAGTCTCTATTATATTGCTCGGCTTGTTCATCTACTCGGTTGCTACTGAATACTCAAAAATATCTATCCTACTCGGTATAAGCATTGTATGCTCAAACTTTACTAGATAACTTGGTCATATTGATGACCTTGTATTCTTGCCTATTAAATGACTAAGTTTTTGGACACTAATTGACAATGTAGGCTTAGAGATCAATGTGTATCCTTTGGAAAATTATGTCAAAGAGGGAGATTTTAGTGTCAACATGGAAGAGTAACATGGAAGATTGTGAAAAGATCAATATTTATGAGATTGAGGAAATTTTATTGATGATGGAGTGTATAGCTAAGAGGGAGAAAATGATAGAAGAGAAGAATCAGGAAAGCAACAGAGATAAATCCTAGTAGAATCTCAGAGGGCGCTAGTATGGATGAGAGTTAGAATGAAACTAAGGATATTATCTAATTGCTCATACTTTTATTAGCTTATGTTGACATGTTGTATTTTGATTAATGCCAAAGAGGGAGTTTTTTGGAAACAATTATTCAATTGTATATTTTCATTAATGTTTACACAAATGTTAGTATTAACTAAGAAATATTGAGTTTGTAGTATTAACCTTGTATATCTTGGTATTAACTGAGTGGTTAGGTTATGCAGACTTTCCAGTATTAACCAAGTAGTTGGTTAATGAACAAGTAACTACTTGCAGTATTGACCAAGTAGTTAGGAAATGAAGAAGTCATAGTGTCAACCAAGTGTTCAGTTATAGTGTTGACTGAGTGACAAAATATTAAAAGTGTAAAATGTTTTATTATATGAGGTTGACTATTTGGATGTTTATTGATGTTTTGAAAGGGTATTTAATCCAACTTCTCCTAGCTTATGATATTTAAGAAAGGTCAAGTTGTGAGGATAAAGTGTGTCAAGTAGAATATGAAAATGATGGATACGTGAGAGAAGGTAAAATGCAGAGTAGTAAAGTGTGGAAGATAAGCTAGAAAGAAACATTTGATCAGGAAGGGTCTAGAGGTTAAGCACGAATAAAGATCTGAATCTGCAAAGAAAGTTGCTTCATAAATCAGGTCAAATTGTTGTTTCTTTCTAACCATTGTAGCAGTAAAGAAATCTCTCAACATCCTAACAAGGTTTACTTCAGAAGAGTGAAAATTATTGTGACTAGTTCCAAGGTGATTTTTCCCAATTTGGGTTTCCATGTTAAATCTTAGTGTCATCTATGTTCATGTTATTTTATTATGCTTTAGGTTTATGCAACTAAGTTAGTAAAGGATAATATAGTTTAAACAATCTTAATATTGCTTTGTTAATCGAGTAGTAGTAAAATTCTAATGTTAACCAAGCAATTCAGTATTTATATGATAAGTGGAAGATTGTATTGACATCTAAGGGAAAATGATTTGTTTTTGTGGTAACTAATTCAATCTTCCCCTCTCAGTTACTCCTTTTATATTTCTATCATGTTTACCACCACCCGTATTACCTACATCCTCCGCACCTTCTAATTCTACATCTATTTTACCTTCTACATCTATTCCTTCTACTATTACATCTTCTTGGGAACATATGGCAGTTCATCCTAATCCTTCTGCTATCCCTTGTAAAATTATTCATAATCAACATGATTGTCAATGTCACAAGAACCATGAAGCTAGAGCTAAGGCTCAAGCTTGTTCTCTTTATTCTTAGCTCATATCTTCATTTCAACCTTTACCTTCCTTTGGTCACACCCTACGTGTGTCTTTGGAGGGGGTTGGATAAGGTAACACTATGCATTTGGATAAGCATGATGATTATGTTTGTATTTTATATTTTGTTAATCTAGATATGGAAGATAATTTAGATGATAGTAGTGATGATGATTTAATTATTGTAGATAATGATTTACCTAATTTTTTTTTTCTACGCAGCTTAAAATCAATCCTAGTAATGAGCATAGTGACTCTCAAAGTCCTTTCTTAGAACTCACTATGATTCCTACTATTATAGATATGGTTCCTATTGTAAGTATCCTTCCCCTAGAATTTTGGACCAAGATGGGGGGAACATAGAACTCTTGATGTGAGCTCCATCTACAAGTGTAGTTTTTAGTGTTCTTGTATTGTGTTTCTCCCATGTTGTGCTTCTATTTTCTATTATCTTTATTTATTTATTTAGATGATCCTTGTTGATTTGTTGACTGGAAGGGGATAAAGTGATGGATCTTTCATCTACATTCTTCTACTTGTATCCCTCTTATTCTATATGTCATTTTATGTTATGTTCTGAATGTACTATTGTTTGTACCAGTGGACTTGTTTAGTTTTCTTGGTTGCTTATGATATGGTAGCACTAATTCCTTTTGGTCTCCATGTTATTGGCCCAAAAAGACTCTTTTTTTCGTATCTCTTTTATGTCTTTTGTTAGTGTAAATAATTATTATTTACACTTTACTTAAGTTTACTCAGGATAAATACATTATTTTATTATTTATTAGGTTAGACACCCAGGAGTTTGTAAACTCATATGAGTTGTCATGTTGACAACACAAGAGTTCGCAACTCTATTTTAGCACATGGCATCTACAATGCTAGAGTTTGTATAACCAACTGAGTTGTCAGGTTGAAAACATATTTGTTCGCACTCTTAATTAAGCACATTGTGTCTATAACATAATTTTACATGACACACCTTTGTAGGCTTATACTCTCATCATCACACTAACTCCTATGCTTAATGGAGGATAATCTACTTTTGGTGGACGTGCTTAGTTGTGAGGCTTATCATATTTCTAACTCCTAGACATTCTAGAAACATTCTAGAGGCCTTTATATATAGGCACTTTTAGTGTACTTGAACATCAATACAAAATCAATTGAATATCATATTGTTATTCTGATCATACTCTATTGGTTTATTTTTTGCTAGTTATTGTGCTTCTTGGTCTTGGGTGAATTTTGCCCTAAGGAAAATTCTTACATGATATCGGAGCTATACCAAATTCTTACATGGTATTAGAGCCATAGGAGCATCATTTCATACCCATTGGAGATCATTCTTGCTTCACCTCTCTAAGGACACCTCGATTCAAATCTAGAGTATCTATAGCTATTGGGAGCATCTAGAGCTAAAGTGGACCTCACCATTGCATTCAGAGTGTTGATTCGGTGAAAATTGACTATAAATTTGTCTATATTAAGCCATAGTCAAAATTGAGGCAATTTTTTTTGCAAACTGACACTAGAAAGGCCCGATTTGAGAATTTGGTATGATCATTTCAGATCTCTAAATTTAATTTGCAAATCTACGTATTTGATTATTTTAGTCTCTGCAATTTCTCTACATTATTTTTTAGATTTGTGTATTTTGTTTGGAAAAATTTTGGCCATCAGGCCAGTAGGAGAGATTTTTTTTTAGGTGAAGATTGGAGCTTGCTAGTGCTAATCAAATATTGGCATCATATTTAGAAGGTCAAAAAACCACCAAATTGACTTTGGTTTCATCAAAATCAGACATCTGAGGTGAAATCTAGAGTTAATTGATTTTTGGAGGTGTGACGACAATGATTCGGGAAAAATAATTACAGAGGTGATTTTCAAATAGTGATATCTCCCTCATACGGACTCCTTTTTTCAAGAATTTTTTTTTTTTGGGGTAGAATTTCATGATCTACACATTGGTGTAGGATGTTTGAGATCTCTATTTGTGAATTTTTCTACAAGTTGTAAATCTCAATTTTTGCAACTTCAAATGCTTAGTATGGGCTCATCTAGACTCCAACTCAAGTTCCATTTTTTTTGAAAGTGAACAGTTTTTCTTCTACTTTCTAGATCTACAATCAGATTATAGGCTTGTTCAGATAGAAATATCAATTTTAGAAATAGGTCCTTTCTTTGCATTTTATTGCTTCAAATTGTTGTATTTATGAGATACATTATAAAGTACTAGATTTGAACTACAAGAGGAGGTTGTAAGTAGCAAAATCAAGAGTCCACTAAGGCCTAAATTGGCAAGTGGCCTATTGTACATGCACTACCTATAAAGTGTCAAATCATGCATTAGGGGGGGTTGATTGATTATTTTTTCATTTTGGGGGGTGCATACATTCATTGATCTCATGGAGTTTTGTTTCATATGTTAGGGTGGTCTTAAATTGAAGTTGACAAAGAGGAACTATAAAAAATGGAGTGTCTCCTTAATAATTGATCATCTAAGAAGAGAGCATAAGGAAGTATTTCCTTATTTATGCTTCAACGAACTAATCTCTTCCATTGATTAGCCACCTATTTCAAGACTTTTGGACATCATTTATTTCAATGTCACTCATTCATGCTTTAAAGTCATTGACAAGTACAATTATCCTTATGATATTTGGCCAAGTATTTGAGAAGTATATGGAGATCCAAATATTCCTCCCTTTCAAGAAGACATTATATCTTTAGTCACTTCAATTATGGTACCTCCAACTCTAGATGAGATCACACATTCTGACACTCTTGTTGCTTCTATTGATCTAGTTCTAGCCTTAGATGCTCTTGATTTAGTGCAACAGGTATTACCATGTCTTCCTACTTCAACTTCATGGGATGACTTCCTTCTAGACATTGCAGGGCTATTCATTGAGTCTCACATTGAAGATGTGGGAGACATCATTGATGACATCAATCTTCTCTTTGTTGAGGAGACTTTTTCACTCGTCGTGAGGGCACACTCTGACCCTGAACCACTTGATTTTTCTAACATTATTGTAGATTCTTTACAGTAGATGGAGAAGGAATCTTTTACTTATGAGGAGTCATATCAATATTTGGAGATTGTCTTCCAGTTTCTTCAAACATTATATTTTTTGAGGATTCTTCCTATTAGTTGGGGAGCATTCTCTACCACACTTATGGCACCATTTAATCCTATAGGGAGGACCATCATTTAGCTTTCATGGTGTAGCTTCTTTAGTCATCAAGGAGCTTATAGCATAGGTGTACCTACATTATTGAGGGGAGGTGACATTTCTTCTCTTCCTCCATCTTCCTATAAGGATGCTTCATCATCTTTGGAGTTTGATTCAGTTTCATCCATGGACATGTTCCCTTGCTTGCCATTGTATTTTGGGCATCCACCAAATTGGTTCATGGCATCTTAATTCATCAAGGACTTGTCGACATTAGAGAAAACTTCAGAGGTAGCATCCATCATATACTACATCTAGATCCCTCTTCCATCTTGCTATCCATAGTGGGAAGCATACTTGCACCTATACTTGGTGTTTCTTCTTCCTAAAGGGAGAAAAGTTGTTTGTCCGCATTGGATTTTCTTCTATCTTTAGACACTTATCATTAAGAGATCCTTTGCTAAGGGGGGGATTTCATCAAGGTATTCTCTATTGTATATGCATGATTTATGTCATAATGTGGGGGTCTTGATTACTCCATCCATACATGCATCTTTCTTTATTGTACTTATCTCTCTTTTTGGTGGAGGGTATTTACCATGAGGTTTTCCCTCTTTCTCCATTTTTAGAGAGATTGCATTTTCTTGCATTGCAGCATTGCATTTGCACTTGGGTACCTAACATGGTCTAGTATTTGGGACCCATTATGCATTTCATCATAGCTTTTTTGAGCTTAAGTGCATTTCCCTAAGTTGCATTTAAGGGGGGTGTTAGTGTAAATAATTATTATTTATACTTTACTTAAGTTTACTTAGGATGAATGCATTATTTTATTATTTATTAGGTTAGACACCTAGGAGTTTGTATACTCATATAAGTTGTCATATTAACAACACAAGAGTTAGCAACTCTATTTTAGCACATGGTGTCTACAACACTCGAGTTTGTATAATCAATTGAGTTGTCATGTTGACAACACAGTTATTCGCACTCTTAATTAAGCACATGGTGTCTACAACATAATTTTATGTGACACACCTTTGTAGGCTTATCCTCTCATCAGCGCACTAACTCCTATGCTTAATGGAGGATAATCCACTCTTGGTGGACATGTGCCTAGTTGTGAGGCTTATCATATTGCTAACTCCTAGACATTCTAGCAACATTCTAAAGACCTTTATATACAGGAACTTCTAGTGTACTTGAACATCAATACAAACTCAATTGAATATCATATTGTTTCTCTGATCATACTCTATTGGTCTATTTTGTGCTAGTTATTGTGCTTCTTGGTCTTGGGTGAATTTTTCCTAAAGGCAAATTCTTACATCTTTTCCTCCATTATGTCATAGTTCTACTTCCTTCGAGGAATAATGATATTATAGAACTTGACATAATATTATATATTATCAAATGATCTTATTGATCTATTAGTTAGTAGATCCCTTTTATGCCTTATGTTTTTTTTAATATGTTCTAATTTTCCTTGATATCTTTTTCCTCTTGGGGGCATCTCATAGTGGAAATGTTATTTCATGGATGCATGTATGCTTCAATTAAAGCTATTGCTCTCATTAAGGTGTTTGCAATTGCTTTAACATGGGGGCATACACTGTACTCATCTTTTTTCCATAGAATACAAATATAGACTATGTGTATAGCTTGGAGTACTTTAGCCTTAGTACTCGGTATGATTTCTAAGGTATACCCAAATTTATGCATTGTTATTTCATGTCTTTTATCCTCTCTCTTTTTTCTTTTTCCTTTTAACTTTCCACAAATGCTAGATAGTTCCTAGGGGCTTGGTCTCTTTTTGGATCTCTATCTTAACTCTAATGGTTTGGCAGGCTTGATCCTTTTTCTTTACCTTTCTTTTGATGCCTAACAGTCTAGGAAGCCTTTTTTAGATCCCATAAGGACATACACATCCTTATACCTCAATCACCTTTTGATTCTTCTTTTTACAACATGGAGTTCCCTTGAAGTTGAATCCCTCAATGGATGGGCTAGAATACCACACAATTGCTAGACCATTTGGTCCATCTTCGATGGGTTGACTGGTATACCACACATACTTTTTAGACTATTCAATTCCATCATCTTTTACAAATACCTTTTGTTGTGGATTCACAATGCACACCCCATTTCTCCTAGAAATGGGGACCCCCTAGTAATTTTTTTGGTTTCCTAGACCCATAGTCCAGGGCCTAAGTCATTTTTAGGATTCTACCTACAGACTGGGTCAAGCCCTAGTCCTAACTAAAAAAACCTAGATCTTAGTGTAATCACCTAAAAATGGTCATCTAGACTATTAGCCCCCTTTTCAACATTTTGGCTAAATTAATTTAATCACTTACCTAAGCCAAATTGCTAATAATCAATTTATTTGATTATAACCTATAGTTTGACTATGCTATCCTAAGTTCATTATTTGATTAAAAGAACATGTCCCCTTTTAATTAAATAAAAGACCCCATTCTTATAACCCACTTAAAGTGCACACATAAAGTCCTTTTTCTATTTTGCAATTAAAAGAAAAGGCTTTGTGACTTTTGTCTTATATGACAAGTCAACTTATATTCTATTGGTTGATTTGTGTGTGCACATGGATCACTCCTATTTTCGAATTCCACCGTTGATCATCCACCATCTTCATCTTGATCTCCACCGTCCATACATCTTTAAAAGGGAGAGAGCTTTCCCCATCCATCATCCTCATTTTGAATATTGTTATGCTGCAGGTTTTCTAACAGGTTTCTTTGGAGCTTTGTGGAGAACTTCCATTTCTTGTCTACATTCTCTCATCCATGGCATCATGGAATTCTAGCTTAGCTTAGCTTTAATTTTTACATGTAGCTTAATCTCACATAGCTTAATAATGGTATTATAACACTCTCATACATGTTTTACCATAGCTCCACTTTGCATCTCATTCTAGCTTAATCTTTATTTGCATTACATCCTTGAGGAACTCCTTGGGACATTTGCATTCTTGCATCTTGTCTTTGGAACCTCCCATTGCATGGTTTACTAGCAAGAAGAGTATCTCCAAGGCTCATCTGAGGGCCCTTGAACTTGAAATACACTCTCTTGCACTCCATGGATAGGGAGCTCTAAGCCGGCATCCAAGCATTCCAAACTCATGGAATCGTTTGGATAGAAGGGTTTAGAGTGGGACACTTTCGATTGTACACTTAGAATCTAAATCTCTACGTAACATGCCCCATAGAATAGTAGGGCCTTAGAAAGAATAGTAGGGCTATGGCCCCTACTATTCTAAAGGGCGATTCATAATTAGGCTACAATAATCATTGAAGGGGGGGGTAAGGGGGTGGGCCCCTACTATTCTATGGCAGGAGGAGATATTTTTTTGAGGAAAAGTGAGTTTTCTATGCCAAGGTGTGTGAGTGCGCTAGATGCGCTAATGCACTCCTATCTCCCTTTGGAGATGCACACATATGCACATGTGAAGGTGTCAACTTCCAAAGGATGCACATCATACTGGGCCTATAAAAGCTTGGGACCAAACTCCCCTCTTCTCATTATCTTTATTTATGCTTTCGTGAGCACACCTTTAGAGGTGCACCAAAATATTCCAACCTGCACACACAAAACAAACAAATTAAACAACATGAAGGTGCACACATGTGTACCTATCCAAGGTGCACATGTCTATCCAAGGTTCATATTTGAAACTTAAAAAATACCTAAAAACACACCTTTCTCATATAGACTAAGAGCACCAAGGTAATGGTGTGCACATACACACCTTGTCCAAGGTGCACATCTGTGCAACATTTTTTTGACCCTTAACACAAAGAATCATATATAAGGGTACACACATGTATAGACCATCAAGGTGTGTATGTGTGCACCATTAATAAATACAACTTCCCCACTATGTGCATGTAAAGGAGCATGTGTGTAGTAGCACACATTTGCATCTGCACACTCCACAAGGGTGTACACTTGTGTAGGTGCACAACTGTGCACTAAATAACCTTCTAAGGGTTATTTAGTGCACCTAGAAAATCTATTAAGGTGCACTAAACTACTTTATAGACCCTAAATGGGGGGATCTCAATTGTTTTGCTAGGTTTTGGTATGTAGGGTTTGGTTGATTTTTAATTAGGGTTTGTTTAGGGTTTGACTTTCAACTTTTTGGACTAATGTTTTTTATGTTTTGTGCAGTTAAAATGGCTTCCTCATCATCTTCACTTGTAGAGAAGATTGTTCCAAAGCTCGTAGTATTCAAATTCCAAGGAACACCAAAGAAATCATGTTTTCAAGATGAACATTTAGAGATCAAATATACTAAGTTAGGCACATTGACTAGAACACATTCCTTGTACTCTATAATAAACCTAAAGAGAGATCCCTGATGGTGTTTGCACTCATTAGATTAGACTTGGTAACATCACATCCTACATCAGTGCGGTCTTCAAAGCTTATAATGACTTTGGTAGAGAACTACGTGTTAGAGGAAAGAGTTGTTAAAAGTATCACAGGAAAGATAGTCTTGGACCTAAGATCAAGGAATATTGAGAAAGTTTCCATCTTCCTAGAGCAAATCAATGTGTGAAGATACCTTATCATCAAGTACAAAGATGGTATAGGGAGAATGAGAACAAGGCCACAAAGATAATACAATCATCATTTTTTATTTATAGAACACTATTGGGATGGAAATCAGGAAAGGTAGACATGACTAGAGGGTATATGAGGGATGATATCAGTTATGCTATCATACTTTTGAGTACGATCATGGGTCTACTGATAGCTGGCCACCTTTACATATGGATGGTACATTTCATAGAGACCATTAGAGTAGCCAAAATGTCAATGGATTGGGACAAAATACTAAACAAAAACTTAGATGAACAATTGGAAGGAGTTAAAGTTGACCCAAAGTTTTACATGACATCATATTTGGTGTATTTATTAGTAGAAAGGACAACTAACTATCTTGGACAATAAAAGAAGGGAAGAATGCAAGATGCCAATGCAAGGCCCTATGTGGTATATCCTCAATTGGTAAAGAAGAAGCTCTTAGATTAGAGAAAGGAATTTTGAATAGTGAATGATGCCTTCATATTTGAAATCATTCATTTTATAGAGGGTGATTATGCTAAGAGGATGTCAGTAGAGATAGTAGAAAAGATCACAGAGATCGGTGTCTATTACATCCAATAAAAAATATTAACTTACCTAAGGGTAGCTGGTAAAATGATGAATTTAAAGAAACTCTCAAGATATCCATCATATAGGCTCATTATATTAGAGATTCCAAGACAACTCACATCTTGAAATGATAGTGAGAAAAGAACATAAGAAGACATGGGTATGGCCTATTATTGTAGGTACATTTGAGTAGAAGTAGAAGTAAGATATCATGACTTTTGACTTAGAGTGAGATCAATATCCCTTGGAAGAATACAAATCCCCCTGTCCCTATTTTGATAATATTGTATAGTTCAAAATTTGGCAAGGAAATAGTTTGTGCATGAAGATGCCATTGAAGATCATTGGATGAATGGAATAGATGACTATGATATTTAAATAAGGGATTATTGTAGGATGAATCTACATTTGGTAGGGAGCACCTTAAAGATAAGGGTCCCACTCAAGGCTATTCAACAAGACACTCAAGATGTCTTAGATCCCTTGTATAATAGAGACAATATATATGATAGGCCTATCATGAATGCGAAGATTGATAGGGATAAAAATGCAGATATAAACCATAGGGATAGGCATATAATTTAGTTGACAAGGGACTAGATTAAGAAGCCTTTTGACCTTGACCCAGTTCCACAAACTATCACCTTCCAAGCTAGAACACACCTAGTAAAGGGTAAAGATGCAAAAATTATAGTGCCAACATTCCCTACCCCATCTCCACATAGGCTAGAAATGGTATATAAACATGATAAGGATGTTGGGTACTTTAGGGTAGATAAAGACAAAAACAAGAGGAAAAGAGATTTTCCTGAACAAGCTAAGCCTAAATTTGAAGTGCCTCAAGAAGAGGCAACTAAAGCACTTGAGAATGAAGAGCTTGAAAATGAAGAGCTAGCTTAGGCTCAAGATACCACACAACTACATCCACCTGAACATGAACAAGAACAGGAGAAGGAACTAGAGTAGGAAGCACAAGAGGTGATAGCACCAACTCAAGAGGAAGAAGCCTCTTCTTTAGCTCCTAAAAAAAGCTAGGGTTGGACGTATAGGGAGAAAGAAAAGAAGGAAAAAGATACAAAAGAGGCTTATTCCCATCCCTCAAGTGCTTGAAACCATCCCTGAGGTGGATGATGAAGAAGAAGATAATCTCAATTTGAGTCAGAGGATTTGTTTAGCCAGGGCTACCCAAGAAGAAAAATAAGAAACTCCACTGTGACTCTACCATCCATTCCTAAGGAACCTATTTAGGTTACCATTTCTAAAGATTAGTAGCAATAGTAGATTGATGAACAAGAGAGGCAAGAAACAAACATTTTCAACATATCTAATTTTGATTTTATGCCCATGGGAACTGAAATGGTGGGTGATAATATACAAGATACACCTACCAATCAACCTTTGGGAGAGGATTGGAACCAAATACCACCTCAATCACATGGGTTTTTAGGTACATCACCCCCACCATTTCACGATTTCTCTTTCTTAAACAAAGCTTCAACTACTCCTCCTCCTATCATAGAAGAGTAAGGACAAGCAATACATGGAGAAGAGCTATAATATAGGCTAGCTAATGAAGTATTAGAGGAGGGGAAAATACATGAAGAATCTCAATAAACTTCCCAAGATATAGAGGCAATAACTATGGCTACAACATATATAAAAACTAAAAATGTAGATCTCTCTTAGAAGGAGATGACTCTAGAAAGGAGTGATAAGGGAAAAGGTCTGGCAAGCCAATCTCCCTCTTCATCCAAATACATGCCTCTTATAGGCACTACATTAGCCTAGCTAAAGAGGAAGGTAATGGTTAGACAAATGATGTAGCTAAACTTTAATGAAGAAGAGATTATGGATGAGCTAGTGAAAGCCATCAAGAAGCTTGAGCCACCTACGGGTGATGCATGAACATTGGCGTTTGTAATGAAGAACCAATATCAAGAATTATTTGCACATGTTTCCATCCCTCCTCGACATGTTGATATTGAGGATTTGACTCCTAATGACTACTAGATCAAGGAGGTCCTCTTGGGAAAGCCCACAGTATACACTACTAAAGTTTTTATCACTATGGGCATAAATGAGGTCTTTAAGTAGGTGGATAGATATGAGTTGGAGTTGGTGATACTAAGGAAGAAAAATGAGCTCTTGAGAGGCTATTTGCATGTAGTTATGGGCCTTATTGACCTAGAAAATTTAGAAAACACTCTTGCTACAACATTGGAGAGGAGAGATAAGAAAGTGTACAGTTAGATTCATTTTTGGAATCATGTCAGAAATCATGTGATAATTTTGAAGATAAAGGTGTACAAATTATACAAGCTAATTTGAACTTGTTACACCATGGTCAAGCTAATGTTGATAAACTAGTATCCATAATGGACCAATATTTTGGGTTGATGGATGAGGTACATACCTAGGGAAAAGACCTTCAAGAACTTCAAACAATAAAGGATCAAAGGTATTGTACACTCATGGAGGTGTATATAATAGATGAGATTGATAAGTTGGAAGATTGGATAAAAAAGATAGCTGCCAAAAATAAGGTAATGGAAGGATTTCATGAAGATATTCAAAAGTTGAAAGACTAAACACAAGGGTAGATTTTGAAAGCTAAGAAGTATTATAGTGATGCTTGCCTTGATATTTTTGAAGATGAGTCAAGAACTAAATTCATTCTAGTACAATTAGTGGTTTAACAGTTCTGAAAAACCATTGAAGATGCTTCATTGGAAGAAGATATTAGACAAGCATTCAAGATGTAAGAGGTACTATTGGAGTTAGACACTAAACTGGATAAGTTTGGGAATATTTGTATGGAGATTAGTAACTACTAGTAGATAATTAAAGAAAAGTATAAAGAATTAGATTTATGTGAAGCTTCCTGAGGGGTGGAGATTATAGAGAAATTCAAGAATAGACATCCAAACATAGCTCTGCTATAAAGGGGAAGAAAACCCAGAAGCTAGAAATTCAATTTTGACACTTGGGAGAATTTTGGTTTTTTTGATCTTTCCACCAAGGTGCACAAGGTGTGCTATTCCAGAGGTACACCACACTAGCAGTTAACTACCAGTTCCAAATTTATAGCTTTCCATGTACTGGAAATGCATTCTAATGATAGGTTAACTCCTACAAATGGTTAGAGAAGGTTGAGCTTCCATTTTTAGAGCCTCTAGGGACTCTTAGATCTTCTCACAAGCTTCCTCCTTCTTATCTACTACTTCTTTCTTTGTTTTAAGACATGTAAAGGCTCATGCACCCATTAATTAATATAAATAAGGGTGGAGTCCTACTTAGCACCATTTAGAGAGTCAATTTGTACATAATTAGATTTGTTTTATTAGTTTTAAATATATATTTACATGAAGAGATCTCTCACTCGACATAAATTGAGGAGATGATTTCTTATAAATTTAGGAATGTAGCATATATTCTGGGCCATTATTTTGATGCGATAATATATGCTATTGGTCCTCTCATTTCGAGTGTAGTTATTCTTGTTGTAGTGTGTTATTTTTGTGGATTCTTGTTCATGATAATAATGGAGCCAATAATTTTGTTGCATTGATTTAATTGTGCAATCTTTTAGTTCTGGTGCTTTCTACATGTTGAAATTTTTTGTTGATATACTGAGTTGGAGAAGAGATTTCGCTATTGTTCCTACATAGGTTCTTGTCTCACATGAGCACCCTTTTTGTGGCCCTACGATTCGATGAGAAGTGAAACATCTTTTGGTTTTTACTAAGTTCCCATCGATGATTGTATCAATGGATTTGAGGAAGCGTTGTTCCTATTTTCATTGGTTTCCTACCGATCTTTTAGACAATTTTAACTCATAGACGTGTTGCTACCGTGGTTTATGTCGATTAGGAATTTCTATTTCATGTTATTTTATTTCATCTCTCATTACCTTAACTTTGATATTTGCTTTACTAACCCTCAGTTAAATTAGGACTTCATATCGTTGCATTATTAGATTGCATTTCATCATAAAAACAAAAAATACCAAAAAATAAAATCTCTTTTGTGGTTAATTTTGAAATAACAAGAAAATTGAATATCTTATTCAAAATTGGTTCAAACCAGTAAAGTCCTCCCTATGAACAAATACATTTATCTTCAACTGAGTAGATTCCAGTAGGTTGTAAGATTTCCCAGAACCTTGGAGATGATCCCAGATTAGCTTTTCAAGAGAGGAGTTTGAAAGGATTCCTACCATTAAGCATTATGCAAAATGATAGGTCAACAGAAGTGGCACTAGAAGGAAAGCCTTGGGCCATTCAGAATAGAAAAAAAACTTGAAAATTCAAAATTATGCAGTTTTTACAAGTTCAGAATTTTTTTTGTCCGTTACTGTCCAAAGGTGTGCAAGGTGTGCCATATTTTTGAGAAAGTGTGCTTCTGTAGAGGTGCACTTTTTATAGAATCAACACAAATTGGAAGATCCCAATCCAACATCCCCAATTTAGTGAGCTTTAAGATCTTTAGATAGTGAGCTAGAGTTCTTAGACTGATTTCATTTTTGTAAGCCTCATAGTAACAAGGGATTTCCTAGAATTCTCTCAATACCATTCAACATTTTGTCATCTTCCTCAGTTCCACCTCCAAACCAACCACCCATTGCTCCACAAAATCCTCCACCAATGGCCTTTTTTGCAAATGCTATAGACTCAACAATCAACTTGACTGGAGTACTCAATGACCTTCATAAGAATCCTAAGAAATTTTTCCCAAGGTTGATCTATGGAGAAACAAGGAAAACTAAAGGTCATGTCAAGGTATTCAAAGAAACTCACTAATGAGAATTTGGTTTTTCACTTATTCCCATACTCACTGGGAGAAGTTGCTTTTAATTGGTATGTCAATTTACCAATAGGATGCATCGAAGATTGGAACACTTTTGAAAAATTTGTTCTTGGAAAAATTCAAATCTTTTATCAACCCAACTATGATATATCATCAATTCATATCAATCAAAAGGGACCTAGCCAAAATGGTTTCATGCTTCAATCATCACTTTCATGTGGTATATCAAAAGCTAGAAATGCCATACACTATACTAGTTGAAGTTGCAATTTAGATTTATCTAAATTCTATGGACCATCTTACGGCTATTTTCTTAAGAAGACTTCTTGTTGAAAATATCAACATATTGGAAAATCTCTTCTTGGAAGCAATCACCTTCATGAAATAAGCCAATCCTAATGGAGGAGGATTGATGCCCCTAGCTCAAGCTATTACCATAATACCAACATGTCCTGTGGGAGCACCAGTGATGCCTAGCCAATTCATACCAATAAATCCAACTCCACTACAACAAGAAATTGCTCCACAAGTTCTAACTATAGGATATGAACCTCCAAAAGATTCTTTCTTTGACAAAAAGGAATCAACATCTACTGAAACAAAGAATAGTGTTGCATCTGAGTTTGGACAAATGAAGAAGAACATGTCTCAAATTACCAGTGAGCTAACTCATTTGAGGTTGTCACAAGGATATAATAAAAGCTTTTAGAGAAAAAATACTGGTCCCTACAACAACAACAATTATAGTTAGAACTACAATAGGAATTTTGGCAGAAATAATAATGAAGGAAATAACAATGTAGGAAACAAAAATGGAGGAAATAACTTCAATCCTCTTGATCGCAACAATAATTTCCAAAGATAGAATCAACAATGGAACACCCGTCTGAACAATGGAAGAATTCCTACAAATAATAACAACAACAATGCCCAATATGTGGACATCAATCAGTATGACAATAATCAGCATGTACCAAATGATGATGGCTTATATTACAATGGAAATCAGCATGTAAATCAAAATTCACAGAGCAATAGTAATGAGTCCCCTATGAAATTCAATGCCATGATGCTAGAATCTTGTGATTCTTCATAGAACATGAGAATGGAACAACCAACCAATGAAGAATTTTCTTTTCCATTTAGTCAAGAACCATATATTCAACTTGAAGAAATGTTTTCCTTCTAGAATGCAAATCAAAATACCTACAATTTATGAAGTTAGAAGGCACCCATGACCAATGGTATTGCTCCCACATTACAACCAACTCATCCAGACCCAAGAGCAACTAACAATGTAGTACATATTAGACCCCCATATAGAGGATGTCAAAATCAAAATCAAGGAAACATGCCTAAAATCTTGAAAAATCCCACATGGTCTACTGAAAAGTATAGTGTAGTGGAAGATTTGAAATGAACAAAGGTCAACATGTCCATGTTCAACATGCTACAAAATTGTCCTAATTAGTGGGAAGCACTGATGAAAACTCTTGATCACATGAAGGCAACCCCTAATGCGAATACCACTCCCTAAAAGATGGTGTCACAACAAGTTAATGCTTTGGAGGCTATGCAAACAATCTTCAAAGATAAGGTTGAGGTGTCTCCTTTTTTTCTTAGCATTAGAATCTATGGGAAGAATCTTCACAATTGCCTAATTTATTTAAGAGCTTCATGTAATGTTATACCATTTTTAGATACAATTAGCAGTTGACCCTCAAATTCAAGACATCATAGATATACATGTGGTTGAAATTCCTAAAACATATGGATTGCTATTAAGTATAGAGTGGACAAAATGCTTAAGGGGGTGGTTTTCAACAAATTTTACCCAATTGTGGTTACCTTGGAAAGGGTTGAATAATTAGATCAAGATTGATACTGAGCCTAAATTGAAAATAATGATTATAGAATAAAATGCACCAAATGAGATAGCATTTTTACAATCTGATTTAGGCTCTTACAAAGTGATGGATTTTGATACATCTTCAACTAAAACATCAGATGATCAAAATGAAAGCACCATGATTCCTACCCCAAAATAAGAGACCATGACATGATTTATAGATAACATGGTTGAAAACTTACAATTCCTAGGTGAAGATGCAAACTCAAATATTTTTATTCTTCCCAAATTTTGCAAATTGCACAAAGTTAGTCATTCAGAGTTTGATTGTTCACATTTCCAAGAAGTAATTTCTTGAGTACTCACTCAGATGATGGAAATAAAGAGTGACCAAACTCCTAAAGAAGTACCCATGAAAAGTTCAAGTTCCACATACATATATAAAATCATGGGGAAATATGGAGAAGAGGTAGAAGATCTCAATGCATTATACAGTGACACCTCTTCAGATGGTGGAGGTTTATCTTCTCCCCCACTAGGAATGGTCAAGATTCAAAGAAGGAGATGTTTCATAAAAGATCAAGGTTGGACTTTAGTATCCACTCATCCTAAGCCTAAAGTTGACCAAATTATATAATTGGTTGGGGAAATTCAAGATCAACAAGAGAAACATACACTTCCCATATTAAAGATAAACAATGAAAAATCATCAAGTTCACCATGCAAGAGATTACAATGAATACCAAAGAAACAATCCTTCATGGTTCAAGTAAAAATAAAAGCTATAGATGAACACGCATAAGTCCAGGAAGCCCAAAGAAGAACCAATTTGGAGACTTAGGTTTGACGACTCTAAATGCAAATCAGGAGTTGGTGTAGATATTGAGTTAATTAACCCAAAAGGTAGGTCTTTCTATTGAGCATATCAATTATAATTTAGATGTAATAATAGTTTTGTAGAGTATGAAGCCTTGATTCATGGATTTCTCTTCACCTTAGATAAGGGAGTCAAAGCTCTCATAATTGAAGGAGACTCCTAGTTGGTGACTAAACAAGTGGAATCAAATTACTCATGCAATGGTAAGAGATTAATCACTTATCGAAACAGAGTGTGGGATTTAATGGATGACTTTGAAGCTTTGAACATAAAGTCCATTCCTAGAAGCAAAAACATGGTAGCAGATGCCCTCACAATTTCAACTAGTGCATTATAACCCATTGAGAGAACACAATTGAAAATATTTTTAGTAGAATTGGTTGCTGCCCTGTTTATCCCAGATGACATTATAAACTTCTAAGTTTTCCAAGATGATCAACATGTAATTGAGTTTATCATGTGGAATGACATTTTTAAAGGACAAGAGATTGATGACACTTAGAATGACAAACCTAAGGATGAAGAACTTGAAGATGAAGATGGGATTCTCAATTTGAAAACCAACACTATTCCCAAGTTGATTTGGAGCACATCTTTGACCGTGATGAATAAAAATTTAGAAGGAGAATAGTCAAAGAAAAGGGGATCAAAGAATGTGATTCATAGAATTTGGGTACTGATGAAGATCCTAAAATGGTAAGGGTTGGAAAGGAATGCAATTCTTAGGAAAGGGAAGATATGTTCCAATTGCTTAAGGAGTACAAAGATGTCATTGCTTGGAGTTATAAATAACTCAAAACATATGATCCTAAAATCATCACACATGACATTCCATTGAAACCAGATACCAAACCTTTCTGACAAAGGAAAAGACTAATCCCATTATTGAACAATTGATAATGAAGGAAGTCAAGAAGTTGCTCGATGCTAAGATTATCTTCCCCATTCACCATTTTACATGGGTGGCTAACTTGGTTCTAGTAAGAAAAAATATTGGAGAGATTCACCTTTGTGTGATTTCCATAATTTAAAACCTAGCATCTTAAAAAGATAATTACCATTTGCTGAGATAGTTCACCCTTTTAATGATTGTCTCAAGAAAGGAGAAAAAATAAAAAGGATTCCAAAAATCAATAAATCATTTGAGGACATCAAAGTGGATATTTCTATAGCTCTAGTACTTATTAGTCTAGATTATGAGATGCCATTTAAAATATACTCTTTTGCTTCAGAACATTCATGTGATGGAATTCTTATGTAGAAGAAAGATAAAGAAGATGAAAGACCCATTGATTTCATGAGTTATCCTCTAAAGAACACTGAGTTGAACTATTCTTATCTTGATAAATTTTTTTTTTCTTTGATAAAGGTAGTCAAGAAATTCTACCATTATATACTAAGGAGTAAGGTGTATGAAATTGTGCCTGATCCCATGGTTAAGACATTAGTAATGCAAAACAAATTGGGAAAAAGATGAGGAAAATTGATGGTGTTACTGCAAGAGTTTGATTTAGAGATTCAACCAATGAAGTTAGTGATCGAACATGGATTGACAAAGGTGATAGCTCATAATGAGTTAAAAAATGAGAATAAATTTAGGTTTGATGACATAATTAGCATGGAAGATAAATTAAAGAAGATTATAGTGTCTCAAGTTGGCATTGATCAAGGTAGAATGACATATGTTTGGTATCGGGATATTATTTACTATCTTTCACAAAATCAATACCCCAATTGGATGAATAGTTTCCAGCATAGAGGTCTCAAGATGAAGTGTGAATCTTACATGCTACAAAATAGGAAATTGTATAAAAGGAACTACAAAGGAATCTACCTAAAGTGTTTGGGATGAGAAGAAGTATAAGAGGTTTTGGAGCAGTTTCATTATAAGTATGGCACATGACATAGATCAATAGAATCTACATTCCATATGAATTTAAGATCAAGCTATTTTTGGCCTAATATCTTCAAGGATATTTTTGAACATGTGTGTACTTGCCACATTTTTCAAACTAGTGCATAGAGAGAGAGACATTCGAAAATGCCATTACAACTAGTTTTTGAGGTACACCCTTTTACAAAGTGGGGACTAGACTTTATTGGTCTAGTAAACCCACCATCATTGATAGGACATATGTTCATTCTCACATCTATAGATTATTGCACATGCTAGACAGAAGCTAAGACTTTTAGAAATTGCATGAAAAAGGTCGTTACAAACTTCTTGGAAGAACACATTGTTACCATATTTGAAATGCCATTCTTTCTAGTTTGCGATAATGGATCAGTCTTTGCATAAATATTCCTTACCTAGTGGGCACTAGTAATCAGGTTATAACCAAGTTCTCTTCAAATTATTGTTTGCAAGGAAATGGTGTGGCTAAATCTACAAATAAGAACTTGATCATGGTGATAAGATGTTTACAGAAAGAAAACCTTAAAGACTAGCGTACTCAACTCAAATATGCATTATGGATAGACCGAGACAGGGTCAAGAATGCTTTAGAAACATCACCATATTTTCTCATCTATGGACAAGAACCAATATTCACACTTGACCTCAAGGTTCTTGTTTTAAAATTTAGGAGTGGCTACACTAAAGATGTTGAAAGGGTTTAGACTAGACTAATGAATCTCTTGGAGATGGATGAGAAACAGATAGCTACTTTAAAGCATATGGAAAAAATTAGGCTATTGTTAAAAGGTGGTTTGACAAATAGGCCACAATCAAATCTTTCAAAATATCCAACATTGTTTTTTGTGAGACAAGGCAAAAGAAATAGTTTGAAGCCTATCAGTTCAAATAGAAGGTCTTTTCAAGGAATTGCTAATATCACTATTTGGCATGAAAATTTCCATAAAGTTCTTAAAAGAGGAATACAAATATTATCGACTAAAGAAAGAATATAAGAGACAACACCAATGCCTTGATCACATAGTTTAAGCAAGGCTAGGGTACAGAAAGAAAATAAAAAAGAAAAGGTGGTGTTAAGAATGAAAGGTTCCAAATGGCCTAAGAAAGTAATCTAACATTAGGGATATGCACTCCAAAATAGCTATTCAGTATCTATACAAATTGCTTCATGGAAGAATCAAATGGAAATATGCAATCTACGTGAAGAAAAATTTAGAAGATTACCCACGACCTCAAATATAAAAATGATAACCTGTAAATAGCCCTCAAAGTTGATTCTCTCATCTGGTCAAATAAGTGATTGATAAAAAAGTTTTGCGAGAATTCCTGATGAATGGATTGGTGGGATGAAAAAGTTTCTCAAAATTTTCTAGAAGCTCATGATTTACTACACTCGAGATGTCAAAGGAAATGAGTACACTAAACACACATAGAACTTGGAGATTCAAGATTTTGAAATTTTGATTATGAATCAACTTGAAATATGCTTGAAGTGTTTGAGGTTTTGTTGGTATTTGATACATGTTAGAAGAATGCTTGCTAATGAAGTAATGCCTTTTTCATTTTTTCCCCCTTTTTGGGGCCATTTGTTCTGGTTTCATAATGCATGCCCCATTTCTCATAGGAATGGGGATTCCCTAGTATTTTTTTTCTTTCTTGGACCCCTAGTCTAGGGCCTAAGTCATTTTTGGGACTCTAACTAGAGTCCGGGTCAAGCCCTAGTCCTAACTGAAAAAACCCAAATCTCAAAAATTGAGAATTTTGGAGGAATAGTGAGTTTTCTATGCTAAGGTATGCACTAGCACACCTAGCACACAGGTGTACCTATCCAAGGTGTGCAAGTACATTAGATGCACTAATGCACTCATATCTCCCTTTGAAGATGCATGCACACCTCCAAAGGGTGTGCATCCTCCCAGGCCTATAAAAGCCTAGGACCACCCTCCCCTCTTCCCATTATCTTTCTTCAAGCTTCCATGAGTGCACCTCCACAACTTCAGAGATGTGCTAAATTCCTCTAACCTGCACACACAAAACAAACAACTTAAACAACATGAAGGTGTGTACATGCACACCTATCCAAGGTGCACATGTGCACACCTTTATTCACATTTAAAACCTAAAAAATAGTTAAAAACAAACCTTTCTCATATAAACTAAGAACACCAAGGTAATGATGTACACATCACACCCTATCCAAGGTGCACATGTGCACACCATTTTTTTGACCCTTAACACAAAAACTTACGTGTAAGGGTGTGCACATGTGTGCCCCATCAAGGTGCACATGTGAAAAATATTAGTCAACACAACTTGCCCCCTATTCACATGTAAAGGAGCATGTTGATAACTGCATGCTAAATAACCTTCTAACGGTTATTTAGCACACCTAGCACACTTATTAAGGTTTGCAAAGTGTGCTAAACTTCTTTATAGAGCCTAAAAGGGGGGATTTCAATTATTTTTGCTAGGTTTTGGTGTTCTAGGACTAACTTTTTAGTAATTAGGGTTTGTTTAGGGTTTGAATTTCAACTTTCTAGACCAATGTTTTTAATGTTTTGTGTAGATAAAATGGCTTCCTCATCATTCTCACTTGAAAAGAAGATTTATCCAAAGCCTATAGTTTTCAAATTCCAAGGAACACCAAAGAAATCATGTTTTCAAGATGAACACTTGGAGATTAGAGATACTAAGTTGGGACACATTGACTAGAATAAATTCCTTGTACTTTGCAATAAACCTAAAGGGAGATCCCTGATGGTATTAGCACTTATCAGATCAGGCTTGGTCAATGCGACATCACATCCTATATCAGTGCAATCTTTAGAGCTTATTATGAATTTGGCAAAGAACTATGTGTCAGAGGAAAGAGTTGTTAAAAATATAATAGGTGAGATTGTCTTGGACCTAAGACCAAGGAATATTGAGAAAGTTTTTCATCTTCCTAGAGCAGATCAATATGTGAAGATAACTTATCGTCAAGCAAAAAGATGGTATAAGGAGAATGAGAAGAAGGCAATAGAGATAATACAATCATCATTTTTGATTGATAGAACACCATTGGGATAGAAAGCATGAAAGGTAGACATGACTAGAGGGTATATGAAGGATGATGTCGGTTATACTATTGTACTTTTAAGTAGGATCATGAGTCCATCGGAAATTGGGCACCTTCAAATTTGGATGGTACATTTCATAGAGACCATTAGAAAAACCAAAATGATAATTTAATGGGCCACAATACTAAGTGAAAACTTAAATGATCAACTAGTAGGAGTTAAAGCCAACCCCAAGTTTTACATGACATCATAATTGGTGTACTTATTGGTGGTAAGGACAACTAGAAATCTAAGATTGTACAAGAGGGGAAGCATGCAAGATGCCAAAGCTTGGACCTATGTGGTATATCCTCAATTGGTAAAGAAGAAGTCCTTAGATCAGAGCAAGGAATTTTGAATAGTTAATGATGCCTTCGTATTTGTAATCATTTGTTTCATAGAGGGTGATTATTTTAAGAGGATGTCAGTAGAGGTAGCAAAAAAGATCGCAGAGATCGATGCTTATTACATAAAATTTAAAATATTGACTTACCTAAGGGTATCTGGTACAATGATGAGTTCAAAGAAACTCCTAAGATATCCATTGGGTAGGCTCATTCTATTGGAGATTGCAAGACAACTCACATCTGCATATGACAGAGTGAGAAAACAACATAAGATGACATGGGTATGGCCTATTACTATAGGTGCATTTGAGGTGAAGCAGAAGCAAGATATCATGAATTTTGACTCAGAGTGAGATCAACATACCTTGAAAGATTACCACCCCCCTCGTCCCTATTTTGACAATATTGGTATTGGTAGAGTTTAACAATTGGCAGGGAGACAATTTGTGCAGAAAGATGCCATTGAAGATCATTGGATGAAAACAATAGACAACTATGATATCCGAATAAGGATTATCATAGGACAACTCTATATTTGGTAGGGAGCACCTTAAAGATAAAGATCCTACTCAAGGCTATTCAACAAGACACTCAAGACATCTTGCATCCCTTGTATAACAAAGACAAGATATATGATAGGCTTATTATGAATGTGGAGATTAACAGGGATAAAAATGTAGATATAAACCATAGGGATACTCATATAATTTAGTTGACAAGGGACTAGATCAAGAAGTCTTTTAACCTTGACCCAGTTCCACACACTATCACCTTCCAAGCCATAGGACACCTAGTAAAGGGTAAAGGTGAAAAAGTCATAGTGCCAACATTCCCTGGCCAATCTCTAGTTAGGCCGTAAATGGTATATAAACATGATAAGGATGTTGGGTAGTTCAAGGAAGATAAAGACAAAAACAAGAGGAAAAGAGATTCCTCAAAACAAGTTGAGCTTGGATTTAAAGCACCTCAAGAAGAGGCAGCTCTAGCACTCGAGAATGAAGAGCCTCAAAATTAAGAACCAACTCAGGCTCAAGATATCACACAAGTACCTTTGCTTGAGTAGGAACAAGAATAGGGAAAGGAACTAGAGGAGGAAGCACAAGAGGTGATGATAACAGTTCAAGATGAAGAAACCTATCCTTTATCTCCTAAAAAAAGATAGGGTTGGATCTATAGGAAGAAAGACAAGAAGGAGAAAGATATGAAAGAGGGTTATTCCTATTCCTTGGGTGCCTAAAACTATCCCTAAGGTGGATGATGAAGAAGAAGAAGATAATCTCCCTTTGATTCAGAGGACTCATTTATCCAGGGCTGTTTAAGAAGAGAAAAGAAGAAACTCCACTGTGATGCCACCATCCATTCCTAAGGAACCTATTCAGGTTACCATTTCTAAAGATGAGCAACAACAATGGATTGATGAACATTAGGGGCAAGAAACAAACATTTTCAACATATCTAAATTTGACTTTATGCCCATGGGAACTAAAATGGTGGGTGATAAGATATTGGATCCACCTACCAATCAACCTTTGGGAGAGGATTCGAACCAAATGCCTCCTCAATCATAAGGGTTTTTAGGTACATCATCCCCACCATTTTAAGATTTTTCTTTCTTAGCCAAAGGTTTAGCTACTCCTCTTCCTCTTGTCATAGAATAGATTGGACAAGTAGTAAATGTAGAAGAGCTAGAACAAAGGTCATCCAATGAAGTATTAGTGAAGGGGCAGATACATGAAGAATCTCAGCAAAGTTCCCAAGATACAGAGGCAAGAAATGTGGCTACAATAGATATAAAAACTCCAAATCTAGATCTCTCTCTGAAGAAGAAGAATTCAGAAAGGAGCGATAAGGGAAAAGGGATGGAAAGCCAACCTCCCTCTTCATACAAATACATGTCTCCTATGGGCACTACACTAGCTTGGCTGAAGAGCAAGGTTATGGTTAGACAAAAGAAGCAATTGAACTTAAATGAAGAAGAGAGTATGGATGAGCTAGTGGAATCCATCAAGAAGCCTAAGCCACCTACGGTTGATGCATGAACATTGACCTTCATAATGAAGAACCAAGATTAGGACTTGTTTGCACATATTTCCATCCCTCCTCCACATGCTGACATCGAGGATTTGATTCCTAATGATTACTAGATCAATGAGGTCCTCTTTGGAAAGCCCATAGTAGACACTACTAAAGTTTTGATCACTATGGGTGTGAAAGAGGTCTTTAAGTAGGTGGATAGATATGAGTCAAAGTTGGTGATGTTGAGGAAGAAAAATGAGCTCTTGAGAGGCTATTTACATGAATTTGTGGGCCCCATTAACATGGAAAATCACTCTTGTTATGGCATTGGAGAGGAGAGATAATCAAAGTGTACAATTAAATTCATTTTTGGGTGCATGTCAAAAATGGTGTGACAATTTTGAGGATAAAGGTGTACAAATTATATAGGCTAATTTGAACTTGTTATACCATGTTCAAGCTAATGCGGATAAACTGGTCTCCATAGTGGACTAGGATTTTGGGCTAATGGATGAGGTACATACCTGGGGAAAATACCTTCAAGCACTTCAAAAAATAAAGGGTCAAAAGTATTGTACACTCACAGAGGTGTATACAATAGATGAGATTGATAAGTTAGAAGATTGGATCAAAAAGATAGCTACCAAAAATAAGGTAATGGAAGGATTACACAAATATATTTAGAAGTTAAAAGACCAAACACAAGGGTAGATTTTGGAAGCTTAGAAGTATTAAAATGATGCTTGCCTTGATATTTTTGAAGATGAGTCAAGAATTAAATTCATTCCATTACAATCAGTGGTTCAATAGTTCTAACAAACTATTGAAGATGCTTCATTAAAACAAGATATCAGGTAAGTTTTCAGGATGGAAGAGGTACTATTGGAGTTGAACACTAAATTGGATGATTTTGCATATATTTGTATGGAGATTAGTAGCTACTAACAGATAGTTAAAGACAAGTATAAAGTATTGGATTTACCAGAAGCTTCCCAAGTGGCAAATATTATAGAGAAGTTCAAGAACAAACATCCAGACATAGCTTTGGTATAAAGGGGAAGAAAACCTAGAAGCTAGAAATTTAGTTTTGACACTTGTGAAAATTTTGAATTTTTTGATCTTGCCACCAAGGTGTGCAAGGTGCACTGATAGTTAACTACCAATTCCAAATTTAGAGCTTTCCATGCACCAGAAATGCATTTTGATGACAGTTTAACTCCTACAAATGGTTAGAGAAGGTTGAACTTCCATTTTTAGAGAATCTAGGTACTCTTACATCTTCTTACAAGCTTCCTCCTCATCTATTGCTTCTTTCTTTATTTTAAGACATGTAAAGGCTAACACACCCATTAATTGATATAAACAAGGGTGGAGTCCTACTTAGTACCATTTAGAGAGTTAGTTTGTACATAATTAGATTTATTTTATTAGTTTTAAGCATATATTTTCACGAAGAGATCTTTCACTCTCAACACAAATTGAGGAGATGATTTCTTATAAATATAGGAATGTAACATGTATTCTAGGTCATTATTTTGATGCAATAATATATGCTATTGGTGCTCTCATTCTGAGTCTAGTTATTCTTTCCAAAATGTGTTATTTTTATGGATTCTTGTTCATGATAATAATGGAGCCAATAGTTTTGTTGTGTTGATTTGATTGTGTGATCTTTTAATTCTAGTGTTTGCCTCTTGTTGATGAATTCTGCTAACATACTGAGTTGGAGAAGAGATGACCCTATTATTCCTACATATCTTCTTGTCTCACATGAGCACACTTTCCATGTCCTTGCAATTCAATGAGAAGTGAAACATATTTCAATTTTTACTAAGTTACAATCGATGATTATATTAATGGATTTTAGGAAGTGTTGCTCCTATTTTCTTTGGTTTCCTATTGATCTTTTTGACGATTTTAACTTGCAAATGTGTTGTTATCATGGTTTATGTCCTTTAGGAATCTCCCTTTCATTTTACTTTCTTTCATCTCTTGTTACCTTATCTTTGTTATTTGCTTTATTAACCCTTGAATAAATTAGGAATTCATATAGTTGCATTGTTACATTGCATTTCATCATAAAAATAGAAAATACCAAAAAACATATCTCTTTTGTCATTAATTTTTAAATAAAAGCAGATTGAATATCTTATCCAAAATTGGTTCGATCCAGTAAAGGCCTCCCTATGAAAAAATACATTTATCTTCAACCAAGCGGATTCCAATAGGTTGCAAGATCACCCAAAACCTTGGAGTTGATCCCATATTAGCTTTTCAAGAGAGGAGTTTGAAAGAATTCCTACTATTAAGCATCATGCAAAATGACAACTCAATACCTTTCACCTCAGTTCTTCCCTTTTTCCTTTTCCTTGTGTGGTTCACAATAAAGCACACAAACCCTATTGGGAAGGAAACTAAACCCCCCTTTTTTGTAGCACTTATCTCTCTTATTTTGATTGTAGATGTGATAAAGCTCAAGTCTATTTCATACTTGATGATTTCATTCTTCTTTAGTCTTAATAACATTTTCTCTTTTTCTCTTGATCTACTTTATCATGAGTTTGAGGAAACTCACACTCTCACTAAAGTGGGGGCTAAATGTACTATCTTAAGATGGATGTGATTTCCTTTTAAGAACTTTTAACTCCATCCTCTTCATGATTCCCTCTTTGGACCATGGATATGCTCATGCTTTTCTCTCTTTTCCTCTTCTCTCTTCCATCTTTCCACTATGAGTGCTAATTATAGGCCTCTAAATCTACACATACTTTAAGATGATCATTATTTGTGATTAACACCTCAAGATGAACATGATATTGTACATTTGATGTGTATGCACTAGGTGATCTGTTGCCTTCTAACTAGATGTGGTTTTACTATTCTCTCTCAGAATTGAGAGTTCAGTAACCAAACCAAACTAGTATGAAGGACTTAGTTTATTAACAAATAGATGTGAGATTAACACACCACAATTGGTTTAGAATGTCAATGTGCCAATTTTGGGGTATTACATTTGCCCCTATTTGAGTAAATGTGCGAGCAACATGTTGATTCAAAGAAATCAGAAGTTAGAAGTATAGACTAAGAGTTGAGATTGATTTCGAGATTGATGACATGGAAATCAATTAATGGGATTTTTAGGGTTATCTCTAGAATGAAGCTTAACCTCATGGGGTCCAGATAGAACACCTAGATATTGGTCTTAATAGAATAAAGATTGTCAAAATTCATAGAATTGTTCCCAGGATGAGATTCAATCCTCAAGAGTTAGGGTTAGAATGCCTTGATGCCTATCTATTAGAAGATGACAAGATTAATCATGATTCATAGAATTATCCTTAGAATGAAGCATAATCCTTAGGAGTCAATGTTAGCATGCCTCAATACTTGTCCATTAAACAATGATTGAAAGAAAGTTAGAATTATCTCTAGAAAAAAGATTAATTCTCTAGAGTCCAAACATAATATTTGAATACCAGCCCATAAAAAGATAACAAGACCTAATCATGAGTTGTAGAATTATCCCCAGAACAAGGCTTAATCTTTTGGAGTCTAAGTACAACACTCAGATACCTATCCCTAAAACTATGACAAGGAGTGTTATAAGATTGATCAGCTAGATAACATATGATGCCAAATAGGGGGAACAAAGATGCCCCAAGTGATGAGATGCCCCTAGCAAATAGGACATTATGTTTAGATTTGAAGCCATATTTGAAAGATTTAATGATGCTCAATGATGTAATCATCATTTTTTTCCCTCGAGAAAAAGTTAAAAGATGACACAATAGAATAAAGGTGATTCAAAGTGATTTGAAGGTCTGGTTGACCATGGTTGACTAGAATTGATAGGGTTGACTTTTTCTAATTATTTTGAAAAAGTTGGAGCAATATGTGAATTGACAATATTCCCAAATTCATAGAGTATTAGTAAGATGGATTGCACAAGCGTTCAATCACGTTGGTCCCAAAATTTTAAAGTGTGATTTTGAGCTATTTAAGTGTGTTAAATTTTGAATTTGATCTCAAAAATGAGTTTGGAGTAGTCCAATTAGCTAAGTGGGTGATCTTTACATTCATCAAAGAACTTTGATAAATTAGATCAAAACCTATATAAGGGCCCAAAGGGTCATTTTCAAATAATTTGTGCATTTTTCTTTTGTGAAGAAGGAGCTCTGAGGTGAAAATGGTGGTCCTCATGCATAGTCATCAATTTGAGCATTCCAAGCAACACAACCAACCAGTGGACTATGGATCTCTAGTGAGTAGTCAACAAACCCTTTGTAGATTTCAAATTTCACACAATTTGATTGAGTTTTTGCATATTTTTATGAATTTGAATTTTGCTGTTGTCGAGTCCTCATGTGAGAGTTCATTTTATCATGCAAGATTCTAGGGAAGCTCATGTGAGGTAGTACCACTAGGGAACTTTCTCATTTGCATTGTAGGGTTTCCTCACATGGGAGGCACTCATCTCTCATGCAAAAATCATAGTTTTGGTTTCTTTTGCATGGGGAGCAGTGTCCTAGCTCACAAGAGACTATTTACTCATGCAGATCATGGTGTTTCCTCACACAAGGAAATTGTCTCTTCATGTGAAATTATACATCCTCACACAAGATTGTAAGGTCTTTAGGCTAAAATTTAAGTGTTTTTTTGTTGATTTGTGTTGAAAATGTCATGTATTATTGTAGGTTTTGCATCATCATTAGTCATTGTAGCATGTATTCATGATTTTTTGAGTGGATTAGTAGTAGCATGTTTATTTTGAGGGTGAATACTGATGTAGTAGATGTAGGATTTAGATCATAGTATCCTACTATTGGGGCACTAATTAGATAGTTAGATGTAATATATTTGACACATATAGATACGTTCAGGCTTTCTCATTTATGTGATATCCTTGATCTATGGGTGGATCATGATTTACTAAAAAATTTGGTGGAGCATTTCCATTTGGTGAAAAACACATTTCATTTATCTCTCAGAGAGATGACTATCACATGTGAGGACATCTGCAGGATACTTCAAATTCCATTCCATGGGCCTCGGGTAGAGTACGACACACAACCATGATTGGGTACATTGGCATTGAGGGCCATATTTAGGAGGATCTCATCATGGGTAGAGCTATCCCATGGAAGGATCTAGTGCAGGCATATGGGAATACACATAGGTTGGCATTGGTGCTTGGTACTTTCCTCAGTTGTTATTTGATACCTGACAGAGACCAACATAGTTTAGAGTGTGGATGGGGTCAGATGTTGAAATAGATGTTGAAGCAGCCAACACATTTTGGGTGGGATCAGTGCATGCTAGCCCACATGTTTCATTAGATGCATGAGATTGCCTATAGAGAGGCAAAGAGCATGACGACATGCATCTATGTTTTGTAGGTATGGGCATGGGAGCATCTCCCCATTATGAGAGCTATATGTGAGGATGAGTGGTGACCACATGAGCCCTATATTTATAAATACCAAGGGTAGATGACCATAAGACTGAGCAGTGGAGAGGTTAGCTGGATGATTTGGTAGTAGTGGTATGTGGCCTTGGAGAGAGACCGAGGAATAGGATGATGCTTAAGCACAGCTCAGTTATATGTTTTCTTCATGACCACTAGTTGGTCACTTTGATCCATGTAATTGAGAGATTTCCTTTGACACACGTGTGATGATAGTAGGACCAACCACATGATATTTCATAGGAGTACTATACCTACACCTGCTTCACTATGGAGGCAAACAAGGGGTGGTCAGTGAGATTAGACCCTAGGAGGTCTATAATTGATGCATGTGCTATCATGATGACTCATTGGGATTACATGGCATAAGTCATAGATGGAGGGATGACTCTAGAGTATTGAGAGCATTATGTGAGTCATGCCTTCCCACAATTTATAGATTTGGTAGGGATGGTGGTGCCAGTGCAAGCACCACAACAACCACAATAGTAGCCACAGGTATAGATACAACATATGACATAGGTCCCTATCCCTCCATGTCATATGAGAATGGATCTAGGTGCTAGTGGTAGTGGGTTTGGGTAGAGACAATCTCAAGGTGAGATGGGTACCTTGGGTGCCATTGGCAATGATGTACAAAGGTAGCGGGTGGAGGACTAGCCTAATAAATAGGTAGAGCATAGAGTTGGTGATGAGGAGATGCAAGATCAGTCTACTCTTGAGCCACATGGTAGAGATATCATGGCATAGACCCAAGATACCCTTAGGAGATCCCAAGACTGAGTTTGGATAGCACAAAAACAACTGGGAGAGCTATAGATCCATCTTGCAGTTAGAGACATGCACTTAGCAGAGTGAGATCAAGAGATCTACAAGCTACTAGGGTAGGTGGAGTGCCATTAGGATGAGGCCTACACATAGACTACAACAGTGACATATTATTATGCAACATATGGTTGGTGTAGTTTCTAATGCAATAGAGAAGGTGCCTCTTTTCAAAGTACGCAAGTACATGAGAGTATCAGAGGGTGCATGTTGTTTGGCTAGAGAATATGTTCCTCCTCCTCCTCCTCCACTCAAGGATGAAGGAGAGGGATGTCGTTAGCATACTCTCTTCTTTCTTACATTTGGAGTATGTATTGTATGATGTATCAACATTATTTTTGTTTCATTTTGAGATCGAGAGTGCTCGTATAACACTCTTGATATATATATATATATATATATATATATATATATATATATATATATATATATATATATATAAGCTCTTATTTTGTACTATTGGATGTGCCACACTTTGTTTCTTATGATTGTTCATACATGAGATGTATAGCTATATGATTATGAAGAATGTGAATTGATGTGATGTATGAATATGTAATGTGGATGAGATAAATGTTGAGTAGTAAGTGTGATGAATGAGATATAACGTAAGTTGATAACATGACATGATAATATATAGATAAATGATATGGTAATGGAAAATGTGTATGTACTAAAATCTCATGCAAGATTCTCATCTGTTACTCATGACAAATGTTTTATGAAATTTAGAAGAACCAACCAAGAATTTGAACGCTTGTGTAGTATAGAAGAAACATGATACTTGGAAGAAACCAACAACCTCTCAAATCATAAGATACAAGGAAAGAAGTAACCGAAGCTATGCCCTAATGCAACTTGAGTGTGAAGTGCAACCCTATGCTAAATGCAATCCCTAGGATTGGTTACTGAACCCATTGAGATAGTGTATCATTATAGAGCATATATTTAGACCCATGAATGTCATACAATTGACACTAACATTGCAATAATGAGAATATGAATATGACATTTTCTTATTTTTGTCAGGATTAAATGTAAGCATTAAGGCACTAGAAGCTAGAATGACTAGAACATTTGTCCCTTTTAATGTGGCAAGCAAGAATAAGCATTAGAGCATGAATGCTAGGATGACCGAAATGTTTGTTGCATGAAAACACACTAGACATGTGATAGATCCTTCTCATGCTAAGTAATTAGTAAGTATTTTGTCTATAATGACCCTTGCATTCATAACCTGAGATAGAAGTATGCTAAGTACACCCGTAGTGACCCATCATTTACTTAATAAGATGAGTATCAGTAGTATACTATAGCATAGAGAATTCACTCAAAGATTCAAGGAGTAGAACCAACCTCACTAAAGTATCCTTATAAAATGAGTCAAGGTACACACAACCATCCAATATGAGATAGAGGATCTTATAGTGGACACCCTTTTATATGTATGCTTAAGATCATTGGAACTAAACCAGTAAGCATAAAGAAAAGAAAAGATCATGCCCGCAGTCCTTGCTTCTCTTGTCAAATTAGACATCCTTGAGTTGTTCAAAGGGAAATGATAAAGCAAAATAAAAACAAACAAAGAAAAGTTGAACATAATAGAAATAGTGTCAATGTTTCCATTTTAGTGTCAGTGTTATTGGATTGATGTCAAGTGCCAATGTTTAGAACATATGTGTAAGAAATCTCTTCAATAGGAGGATTAAAGTAGATAGACTCATTTAGGACAACTGGTGATTGATGCTAAATAGAAATCTTCATTAAGAAGAATCTTAGTAGGAAATTAATTGATAGTAGATAGACACAGCTATAACATCTGGTGACTAATGCAAAAGAGATCTTCTTTGAGAGAAATCTCAATAGTAAAGTAAGAGATAGTAGATAGACAAAGTTAGGACAATTGGTGGCTAATGTGAGAGAGATCTTCTTTGAGGCCATAGGGTGTTGCCCCCAAGATTATGACTAGATTCAACCTATGGATGCATGAGCGAAAGTAGCAAAATAAAGTAGGAAAACAACTATTCAAGAGCTAGAAGATGCATTACAAGGTGTAGCATTTGAAAAAGAGGTGCACGTTTACCAATTTTTTACCTTCTTGGCAGAGATTCTATTTTTGCTACCATGATGCCTATTTTCTAGGTTTTCATCAATGACACTTTTCTTTTTTTAAAATTTTTAAATTTTTTAAAAAAAAATTAAATTTTTTTGTATTTTTGAGTTTTTCAATTTTTTTGTATTTTTGAGTTTTTTCAATTTTTTTTGTATTACCAAGGTGCCTATTGCTAGGTTTTCACCATGATAATATATTTTTTTAGGACATTTAATTATGTACAAAGAGCTTTGAAAGCATGTCAACTATAGAATCGCTTCAGATGAAGGGTGTTGATTGGGTCTTTGAGTGATTCTCTCTTAGTTGTTGGAAGTTGATAAGCACCAGATCTAAACATTGCAATAACTATGTATGGACCAAGCTAGTTAGGTTCAAACTTCCCTTTTTGTATCTATTGTTGCCAATTTATTCATTGTTTTTGATTCTTAGGGTTTTATCTCAAGATGAGGTCTCCCACTCGAAAGTCACATGGTTTGACTTTCTTGTTGTAGCTTTTAGACATTCGCTTTTGATAAGCTTGGAGATGATCATACACCACTTGTCAACATTTACCTAGCAATTCTAGCTCTTGAAACTGAGATACTATGTAATCATCATCATTAGTGAGGCCTTTTAGAGAAATTCTCAAAGTAGGAATCTCGACCTCAATAGGAAGCATGAGATCCACTTCATATACCAAAGCAAAGGGCATTGTTCTTATTGGAGTCCTAATGCTTGTTCTATAAGCCCATAGAGCTAGATTGATTTGAAGGTGCCAGTCCCTTCTAGATTTGTTGACTATGTGATGTAAGATCTGAAGGATAGCCTTGTTGGATGCTTCCACTTGTCTAATACCCTAGGGGTAATAAATAAAAGACCAATGCTACTTGATTTTAAACTTTGAGCACAACTCTTTGAGATCCTTATTTTTAAATTGTCCCCCATTATTAGTAATAGTGGAGGATGGTACACCATACCTGCATATGATGTAGTTTAGAATGAATAGAGCTAAAAAAAATCAATTTGCCTCAGAAAGAGAGATTGCTTCCACCCATTTTTTAAAGCATTCTATAGCTGTGATAATAAAATTGTGTCCATTCCAAGAAGACAGATGAATTTGACCTACTAGATCAAAGGCCCATTATTGAAATAGCCAAAGCGTGATAAATATAATTAGTTCCTTGGCTAGAGCATGAATCAATGTGAGTGCTAATTATGGGCCTCTAAATCCACACACACTTCAACATGATCATTATTTGCAATTAACACCTCAAGATGACAATGAGATTGTCCATTTGATGTTTATGCACAAGGTGATCTGTTGCCTTCTAACAAGATGAGGTTTTATTATTCCCTCTCAGAATTGTGAGTTCAATAACTAGACCAAACTAGTACAAAGGATTTATGAATGCAAAATGACATCTAATTTATATTTTTGATGTTTTTCAAATGCAAAGATGTAAACTAATCTAAATGAATTTTAGATTAATCTAAGAATATTGAATAGTAATTTAAACTAAATGATGAACATATAAAGACAAATTAAATTCAAATGTAAGAAAGATTTGAGAAAAATGATTCAAAAACAATTTTGATACTATTCATGTGCATCCCCTCAAAATGAGAGATTGAAGGTTTCTTTTATAGAATCTTGGAACAAATCAATGGTCAAGATTGATCTCAATGTGCAGTCCAAATCAAAGGTGAGATTCAATCCTCCATTTTTGATGGAGTTGGATAAGATGAAATAGGAGATAACCTTGATCTATTGAAATATGCGATCATAACTATTTTTCTAATTAATTAAATAATCAATTTCAACAATTATGAGCACATATTTGATTTAATCAATATTTTAAATTCCTTTTTCATATGAGATGAATTAGGAAAAAATATTGATCCATTCAAACATGACATCATAATTGGGTTTTCTAATCAATTAAATAATTAGTTTCAATAATCATGATATATATATTTAATTAAACCAAGGTATTCTAATTCCTTTTTTATATGTATTAGCTAAAGAGGGTGGATTAAATTAAATTAAAGTACTTAGGACTTATAATTAAATTAATTCAACTAGGAGATTACTTTAGCTATTTTCAATCAATATTTAGGAATAAAATAAAGCATGTGATTAATATAGATTAATGATTTTCTACATTTGACATTTAGGTGAAGTAAAGAGGATAAGAATCATAAATGCCTAGTACAATAGAACTTAGTTTATTAACAAATATATTTTGTGAGATTGATGCACCAAAGTTGGTTTAGAATGTTGATGTGCCAATTTTGGGGTATTACATCCACCTTATCTCTCTGGCATCTTCCCTTGGCTTTTTGTGGTAGACTTGCCCTCCTAGACTAGGTCAACTCAAGTTGACCTAGTTTAGACTAGGTTGACCTAGGTCAACCTATTCCTCTCAAGTTGACATAGTCCTAGACTAGGTTGACCTAGGTCGATCTATTCCCCAACAGTTCCAGATCTTGGTGCCTAGAAGTCTTCGGGAGTTTAATTACTTTTTGACCATTACCTAGTTGGCTTAGATGGTTTTCCTACTTCAAAAATCATATATAAGGAGACTTGGAGGATTCATTTCCATATCTCATTTCAATCAATCCATATCTCATGAACATCAAGCATCTCATTTTAGAACTCTTCCTCTCTAGTGAAGATTTTAGTCTTTTGCATTCAAGAATTCAAGCAAGGAAAATTCTATCTGGCATTGGAGAATTCTTTGTGAGTATTTTTCTCTTCTAGATCTAGCATATTGTTGGCCATGAAGGGAAGAGATCCCTATTAAATAATTCATGCTCTTTATTGATGCATATCCATATCTATGACACCATGACACAGTTATGTTAGATCCATTACAAAGTGTAGAGATATCGTACATTCTTAATTTAGGATATACATTACATACACATTACATACAAATGAGCAAGGTTAATCCTAATATTTATCTTTTTCTTTAAAGTAATTTACATTTACATTTCTCATTATAGTTAATTCCTTAACCTAGGGCAAATCCCAACCCCTAAACCTTTCTTTTCTATATTGATTCTATTGGAAATGATTGAAATGATAATAAGAAAAGTTGTTGGAATACTAATGGAACTGGTAATGAATGTCCTCAATCATTTTTTTGTCATTGATGTCAAACTTGATACTTGAAGGGATTAAAATTGCTTTACTGATCCAAATACCATCAATTAGTTGATTGTCAAGGTGGTGGCAATCAATAAGATGTAACTAGAACACCTAGAGAAAGGTTGAAGTTATGATGTTATAATGAAGTACAAGGATCAGCTAAGCCATTGATGAAAAAGTGTATTTGATGACATACTATAAGATACAAAGAATGAGCACATTAAAACATATCAAAGATTTAAGGATTTAGCTAAGTCTTTTGTAAAGCTCAAACTAAGTTCGTTAGAAGGAAGGAGCCGAGCAAGCTAGTAAGAGCTGAGAAAATTCCTAGTTAAGTGCTGAGCAAAACCAAGTGTCGAGTAGAACCAAGTGCCGAACAAGTTCAAGTACCAAGCAAGTTCAAGTGCCGAGTAGAACCAAGTGCCGAGCAAGTTCAAGTGCCAAGAAAAACCAAGTGCCGAGTAGAACCAAGTGCCGAGCAAGTTCAAGTGCCGAGCAAGAAACAAGTGCCGAGCATTAGTAACTCAATGATGCAAGTAACACAGAGGTGTTGAGCACTAGTAACTAAATAATGCCGAGTTGCTACATTATTTAGAAAATTAAAGATTCGCCAGATCTAAGCCAACAAGGTTGTTATCTAGAAATTTGTGAATTAAAAGGAAGATAAGAATGATGAGCTGGTGGCACAAAACACTATGTAGAACATTTTTAAGATACAATTGGTGAAGAAAATGGGGTAGATACATTGTATCCTACCTAATCCATCTTGAAACCCTAAAATTAGAGAAGGAGAATTGAGCGGCAAATGAAAATTAGACTTGGATATAAGAAGACATAAGTTAATGGAAGAAAGTGGAAGAAAGTGGAAGAGAATGGAATAGAAGGGAATAGTGAGAGAAAGCCATGGTCAAGCATAAATCATGAAATGCTGAAGAATGTGCTAAGGAGAAGATAGCATAGGAACTCTATTTGGATAGACGACCACAAGGATGATTGTATTGGTAGAATGAATAAGAAGACTCAAGGAGATGAAGCTTGAGAGGGAGACAAGAAAGTTAGAGCTGAAGTGATTGAAGCCAAGCATAAGGATTGAACTGAAAGAGTGATCTGAAATCTGCAAAGTATGTTGTAAGTTATGTCAGATCAAAAGACCATTATCATTACTTTCTAGCAATTGTAACAATAAGATAAATCCTATGGACTTAGGTTGGTTTAATAGCCATTTGATAAATCCTTTAACAGGGTGACATTCCAAGTTGATGTTCTAAAGACCTTTAACCAGGCCCATTCCTAACAGTTTGGTGAAATCCTCTAACAAGGTCACATTTAACAGTGTGTTGTAAGCCTTTAACAGGGTAGGCTCTTAATAGGGCATCACTTTAGAAGAGTGAGAATCAAGTAGCATGTTACTGATGGCTTTTCCCAAATTGGGTTTCCACGTAAATCATTGTGTTATGTGTTGATCTTGAATGTTTTATCTTTGCATATTGATTTATAGTAATTTGCTTATATGACTATTTTAAGTTTGAACAAATGAAAAGGGTATAAAAGTATTAGAAAGGTATTATTATGGCATTTTGGACCTTGAATAACTGATTCACCCCCCCCCCCTCTCAGTTATTCTAAAGAATTCTAACAATTGGTATCAGAGCAGACTACTGATTCAGTTTAAAGGGACTATTAGCAGAAAAGATCAAAATGCCAAAGAGAGAGGTTCCCAAGCTCAACAAAGACAACTTTTTTGCATGGAAAAGTTTGATGAAGCTACATCTTGGATCCATAGGAGATTATGCCCAAAATTCAATTGTCATTGAACATATAGATCCAACAGGTGCTCCTACTGCAGAAGACATGAAAAACAAGCAAGAACACAACCAGAAAATGCTGGAAATTGCCTCTGCACTTAGCTATGCTGAATTTGATGATATTAAAGGATGTGACACTGCATTCAAAATGTGGAAAGTCCTATCAGACATCTATGGAGGAGATCAGAATGTACAAAGAGCAAAAAGAGAAAGTCTTAGAGGAAAGTTTGATGATATGAAAATGAAAGAAAATGAGAATGCTGCTCAGTATGGTGCAAGAATAAAGGAAGTGGTAAGTGCAATAAGATGCTTAAATGGTCAACTGGATGAAGATACTGTTAATAGTAAGTTCTTAAGAACCTTGCTCCCTATCTATGCTATTAGAGTATCAGCAATACAAGAGCTAAGATGTATACCAAGAAATAATCTAAGCTTTGAAGGTATAATAGGTAGACTCACTACATTTGAGTTATCTAACTTTGACAACTACAAACCTAAAAATGTTGAATCTAATTTTAAGGCCAAGCTATCACTAAAAGATGTCGAACAGGTGAAATCAAGGAAATGAAGAAAAATGAAGTATGTATCTAGTGACAGTAGCACTGATGAGGAAGATGTGGAACAATTGGAAGCATTGCTCGCTAGATGATTTCACAGGGGCAAAAGAAAATTCAAAGGTAAGATGCCTATCATTTGCTTCAATTGCAATGAAGTAGGTCATATTGCTGCAAGATGTCCATAGAAAAAGGATTCCAAGGAAGGAAACAAATACAAGAATAGAAGAGATGATGACAAGAGAGATTAAAAAGAAACAGGTAAGAAGTGTTATATTGTTGAAGAAAATTCTAATAATAATGATGATGAAGTTGTTTATGTAGCCATGAAGGACCAATCTGATGAAGAAGAAGCCACAACACTGGTGACATGTATAAACAAGAATGACAGATGGATCATAGACAGTGGATGCTCACATCACATGACAGGAGACAAAAGTAAGTTTGTTAACTATACTCAGTATGATGGAAATAGTGTTAGAGTTGGTAATGATGCTCCATTTCAAATCAAAGGAAAAGGTTCCATTAAGCTCATAGACCAAATTTCATGTGACAATGCATACTATGTTCAAGGATTAAACTACAATTTACTGAGTGTCTCACAATTAGGCAATATAGGTTGCAAAGTGGAATTTGAAAACAAAACTGCAAAAATCTATGACAATGATGGTAAACTAATAAGAAAAGGAGATCAAACAAAGAGTAATTTGTTTTACCTTGATATGGATGATGCTTCTTGTCTATTTGCAAAATTTGATGATGAATGGTTATGGCATAGAAGATTATGTCATGTCAACTTTGACAATCCGGTCAAAATCAGTAAAATGAAGAAAGTCAGAGGTCTACCAAAAACTGAAGAAGCCTGATAATATCATGTGCAAACAATGTCAGCTAGGAAAGATGACAAAGTCAAGTTTCAAAAGCAAAAACTATACATCTAAAGAGATACTTGAGTTAGTTCACACTGACTTATGTGGTCTAATGGAAATACAAAGCAATAGAGGAGATAAATACATAATGTTATTTGTTGATGACTATTCCAAGATGATGACTGTCATGTTCTTAAAACAAAAATCTGATGCTTTTCAAATGTTTAAGTGGTATGTGGCCAGAGTTGAAAAAGAAACTGGAAAAAGCTTGAAATTCCTAAGATCAGATAGAGGTGGTGAATTTACATAAAATGAATTCAAGATATTCTGTAATGACAATGGAATCAAAAGACAAACATTAGCTCCTAGAACTCCCCCACAGAATGGAATTGCTGAAAGAAGAAACAGATCTATTATTGACTGTGCCAGAACATTAATGATGGAAAAGAATGTTGCTCTAAAATATTGGAGAGAAGCTGTAAGTGTAGCTATTCATACATTGAACCGAGTACAAGTCAAGAAAGGTACACATACAACACCTTTTGAATTATGGTATGGTTACTCACCAAATGTAAAACATTTCAAAGTATTTGGTTGCAAATTTTTTATCCTTAAATATGTTAGAAAAGGAAAATTTGATGCAAAAAGTGATGAAGGTATATTTCTCGGTTACTCCACAAGAAGTAAGGCATATAAGTGTTTAAATGTTAACACTAACAAAATTGTGGAAAGTGCAAATGTAAATTTTGATGAGCACACAGAAGTCCAAGCTGAAGAACCAAAGAAAATGGAAGAGTACAGAACCTTTATATATTCTTATGAAGGAATGACTGCTGATGAGGATGATGTCAACCAAATTGAAAGTCAACAACAAGTGTCAATTTTAGCTGATTCACAACCAGTGAATGCCGAGTTGCATTCAGAAGCTGAGTTATAGAATGAAGAAAAAGCACAATTTGATTCTGAAGATAGTACACATGATGAACAACTTGAAAATGAAGAGCATAGTGATCCTAAATTTGAAAGATCAAACATGGAAACAAGGACAGAGCCAAGATTATCCAAATATGTGAAAAGACATCACTCTGCTGAACAAATAATTGGTGACAAAGATGCAAGACCAATGACAAGGAACAAACTAAGACATGAATCATGTATGATCAGCAAATTTGAAACCAAGACAGTATATGGTGCATTACAAGATGATGACAGGTATAAAGCTATGGAAGAAGAAATTGATCAAATATGAAAAAATAAAACCTGGAGTTTGGTTCCCAGACCAACTGACAAGAATGTGATTGGCACCAAATGGGTATTCAGAAAAAAACTAGATGAGAATGGTGAGATTACCAAAAACAAAGCTAGATTAGTATGCAAGGGTTATGCTCAAGAAGAAGGAATAGACTATGGAGAAACATTCGCTCCTGTTGCAAGAATGGAAGGAGTAAGAACTTTACTTGCATATGCTGCCTACAAAGACTTCAAAGTCTATCAAATGGATGTAAAATCTGCCTTCTTAAATGGTATACTAGAAGAAGAAGTCTACATTGAACAACCAGAAGGATTTGTTGATGAAAACAATAGGGATATGGTGTGTAAGTTACATAAAGCACTCTATGGTTTGAAACAAGCACCTAGAGCATGGTATGAGAGACTTCACAAGTATCTAGTGCAAATTGGATTTGAAAGAACTGATGATAATAACAACATGTACATCAAAGTTGAAGAAGGTAAAGAAATTATTGTATCTAAAATTTTTGTGGATGACATAGTATTTGGAGGTAAGGAAGTACTTTGAAAAGGCTTTGCTGACAAAATGAAACATGAATTTGAGATGTCTATGTTTGGAGAAATCAAATTCTTTGTTGGATTACAAGTTCATCAACTAAAACATGGAATATTTGTTACACAATCAAAGTACATCAAATAAATTCTTAAAACATTTGGATTGGAGGAATCCAAACCAGTCAGCACACCAATGGCCATAGGAAATAAACTATCCAAAAATGACGAGTCACCTGAAGTCAATCAAACAATGTACAGATCCATGATTGGAAAATTACAATATGTTGTACATAGTAGACTAGACATAGCATTAGCAGTTGGAATAGTGGCTAGGTTCTCTGCTAATCCAAAAGAAAATCATCTTATAGCAGTAAAAAGAATAATGAGATATCTCAAAGGGACTGAAGATTTTGGTCTATACTACAAAAAGAAGGGAAAATTTGAACTCAATGCATATACAGATGTAGACTAGGGAGGAAACATTGATGACAGAAAAAGCACAAGTGGAGGTGCATTATTTTTAGGTAAAAGGTTGGTTACCTGGAGTAGCAAGAAACAAACATGTATATCCCAGTCCACTGCAGAATCAAAATATGTGGCAGCTTTAGTAAATTTTACAAACATCGTATGGCTCACACATCTATTGAATGGAATAAAAGAAGAAGTAACAAAACCGGTGATATTGTATTGTGATAATACAAGTGCTATAAATATATCTAAAAATCTAGTAATGCATGCAAAAACCAAGCATATTGAAATCAAGTATCATTATGTCAAAGAATTGGTAGAAGACAAACAAGTGAAGTTGGAATACATTCACACAAAGGAACAAACTGTAGTTATCTTCACCAAACCATTTCCCAAGGATGCCTATGAATATCTTAGAGGTAAGTTGAGGGTTATACCCCTAAATCAAGCAGTATAAGGTGACAAGGAAGCTGCCTTGCATCAATAGGAATAAATCATTGAAATATTAACAGGTTGATGCAAAGGATGACAACAAGAAGAGAAACTCCAAATCAGTCACAAGCATGGTGACAGAGGGAGAAAGACAACAAGATGCCAAAGCTTATATTTTGCATAATAAAGATGCTACATCTTTGGCATTTATGTCAAAGAGGGAGAAATATGCAGGAAACTGATCAATGCAAAGAAAGAGGAAGATATATATGAAAGAGGGAGATATATGTGATCAGTAGTGAAAGTACTGAAAATGCAGCAAGCTAACAATCTTGGTGGTAACTGAATTGATTACTTGATCAGTTTGGTTTGCCATCAATGCCAAAGAGGGAGATTGTTGGAAATGATTGAAATGATAATAAGAAAAGTTTTTGGAATACTAATGGAACTGGTAATGAATGTCCTCAATCATTGTTTTGTCATTGATGTCAAACTTGCTACTTGCAGGGATGACAATTGCTTTACTGATCCAAATACCATCAATTAGTTGATTGTCAAGGTGGTGGCAATCAATAAGATGTAACTAGAACACCTAGAGAAAGGTTGAAGTTATGATGTTGTAATGAAGTACAAGGATCAGCTAAGCCATTGATGAAAAAGTGTATTTGATGAAATACTATAAGATACAAAGAATGAGCACATTGAAACATATCAAAGATTTAAGAATTTAGCTAAGTCTTTTGTAAAGCTCAAACTAAATTCGTTAGAAAGAAGGAGCTGAGCAAGCTAGTAAGAGCCAAGAAAATTCCTAGTTAAGTGCCGAGCAAAACCAAGTGTCGAGTAGAACCAAGTGCCGAACAAGTTCAAGTACCGAGCAAGTTCAAGTGCAGAGTAGAACTAAGTGTCAAGCAAGTTCAAGTGCCGAGCAAAACCAAGTGCCGAGTAGAACCAAGTGCCGAGCAAGTTCAAATGCCGAGCAAGAACCAAGTGCCGAGCATTAGTAACTCAATGATGTTGAGTAGCACAGAGGTGCCGAGCACCAATAACTAAATAATGCTGAGTTGCTCCATTATTTAGAAAATCAAAGATTCACCAGATCTAAGCCGACAAGGTTGTTATCTAGAAATCTGTGAATTAAAAGGAAGATAAGAATGATGAGATGGTGGCACAGAACACCATGTAGAACATTTTTAAGATACAATTGGCAAAGAAAACAAGATATTGGGTAGATACATTGTATCCTACCTAATCCATCTTGAAACCCTAAAATTAGAGAAGGAGAATTGAGCAGCAAAGGAAAATCAAACTTGTATATAAGAAGACATAAGTTAATGGAAGAAAGTGGAAGAAAGTGGAAGAGAATGGAATAGAAGGGAATAGTGAGAGAAAGCTGTGGTCAAGCATAAATCATGAAATGCTGAAGAATGTGCTAAGGAGAAGATAGCATAGGAACTCTGTTTGGATAGATGACCACAAGGATGATTGTATTGGCAGAATGAGTAAGAAGACTCAAGGCGACGAAGCTTGAGAGGGAGACAAGCAAGTCAGAGCTGAAGTGATTAAAGCCAAGCATAAGGATTGAACTGAAAGAGTGATCTAAAATCTACAAAGTATGTTGTAAGTTATGTCAGATCAAAAGACTATTATCGTTACTTTCTAGCAATTGTAATAGTAAGATAAATCCTATGGACTTAGGTTGGTTTAATAGCCATTTGATAAATCCTTTAACAGGGTGACATTCCACGTGGATGTTCTAAAGACCTTTAACCAGGCCCATTCCTAACAGTTTGGTGAAATCCTCTAACAAGGTCACATTTAACAGTGTGTTGTAAGCCTTTAACAGGGCAGGCTCTTAATAGGGCATCACTTCAGAAGAGTGAGAATCAAGTAGCATGTTACTGGTGGTTTTTCCCAAATTTGGTTTCCACGTAAATCATTGTGTTATGTGTTGATCTTGAATGTTTTATCTTTGCATATTGATTTACAGTAATAGATTCGCCAGTTGAGAGTGACAAAGATTATAGATCTCGAACCCTAAAATTTGAAATCTTTATGGATTTAGTAGTTTTGGAGCCATGAAATATGTCAACCTAGTTTTAGGATGTCCTTCTAGATGACCTAGTCCTCCTATCTCAGATTTTGAGGAGATTTCTGGGTTTTGTTCCTTTCATCATTTTCTTTCACGATCTGCAATCAGAAGTTCATAAAAGTTTCGGATCCAAAAGTTTAAACATAAAAAAATCTCCCTCTACACATTTCAAGTTGAGCTTTTGATATTTCATTTCCTTTCATATCTTTACCCTAGATTTACATATTAATTGCACTTATTTTATTTACATAGCATACATATTTACACTTCCTAAGCAATTAGTTCAATTTCACATTCATGTTATCCTATCAAAGGGCCAAATAGCACATTTCCTTGTATTTTATTCCTCCTATAATCTGGATTTAGTATTAGCACCTTTTCTTTTTTTGGTTCTAGCTAATCTAATTTTGGCTATGAGTGGATTTATATTTGGAAATTCCCCTCTTTCGCTTTCACATTGCAATGGAATGACTTAGTGTCCTAGTAAAGAGGAAGTCTACAGTCTTGTTAAAGTGCTTTTCTGTTACCACTAAATAGTAATTAACAATAGAAAAATATATTTTTCATAGAAATTTGTGCTTCTCCTTATCCTTCTTCAATCTTCATCATCATACCCTTATTGAATTTTCCCTGTCGTTGATCTTGTAACAAACTTTGACTTGTTCTGTTGATCCTCATGAACATTCCATATTTCCATAAAAATTCAACCTAAGATTCCATTTCTTTCAACTTGATCTTCTATTGTTACTTGATGCACACAACATTTCACTTGGGTAACATTGTACTCAGTTAATACTAGACTTTCTTGGGAAATACTAATTTTCCAACTTACTTTTCCAATTTATTATGAACACTCTAGTCACTCGATGAATAAAATCTCCCTTCTTTAACCTTGTCCCTCGGTTAAGCTTGCATAGATCAATATATTACAATATTATAAGATTATAAAATAATCAACCCATCATTGCATTATCACCGTCCACCTCCTTCAAGTGATTATTTAATACCATACTTATCAACTCTATGTTCAACATAATTTCTTCAAATCCTCTTCATCAATCATATTGATATAGCACTTTAGTAAGTAAGCATAATGTCTATCCAACTAAGACATGACATCAATGACAACATAACAACTTATACGACTCTTTTACATACATTCATAGAACTACCAATTACATGATTAGTTAAGGCTAACATAAGAGGTGAAATTATTTAAAGGGATTGGAGATAACTGTTTCACCCACCTCCCCCTCTAGTTATCCAATATGGGGGCGAGGGGGGCAAGATTATGGCTCCATAAGGCTTTTCTAGAGGGTATATCACAATTTCCTAAATCCCATGGGATCTTAACATCTTCCAAGGGTGCCTAGATCTAGAAGGGTGGGGAATGCTTTGACCTAAACTTATCCTTAATTTAAAAAGTTTTCATTATTAGTAATTGAGGATATTTTTTGGCACTTGGATGAGTTGTTGCGATGTTCTATTGATGAAAACATATCTTCTTATGTTTATAATAGATACAAAATTTGTACATCATAGGTTATTCATCAGTTTAGCAAAGTTAGTGGTCGACGTAATCATTCATGCAAGCTTACATGTGTAAAGTAGAATGAGTATGGATATCATATCTATGGTCGCTATGCTTTATGTGATGATTTGGTTAACAAATTATTTGGTGAAGACTAGTAGAAAAATACTATAAAAAAATTAATGACAAAGATAGTTGTAAATATTTTGGCTATATCTTATTGGAAAACATGAATTAACCCTAGTGAGCCTAGAAGGTGACATAAAAATTGTTCATGCATGTGCTTTTAGTAGTGAGAAGCATTTATATTATTCTAGAAAGGTAGCTAGAGTGTAACATGTGGTATATTTTACCAACAACTAAATATGTTGAGAAAACATATATCTTATCATTGGAAAATGTAATATATTTGTTATAACATGTGGGTGACTTAATGTAATTGTTGTAATAATGCCTATAAAGGCTTGTATTCTTTGAATGGTCCTATATAATTAATTTTACATAAGGGAAAATCTTACATGCCAACCTAATTAATATCTGTAAAGGGTATAAATGAAAGTTATTTTCCTTGGTTGGGTAAGTATGCAAGTATGTCTTGATACACATGATGCAAACTTTTATTTTGGATGATCAAAAAATATAATAGATAATGTTGGTGGATTAAAGTAGACTTAAAAGGAACTATTTTTGGTAAGTAAGTTGTAGATCATTTAATTCATGTTATTCGGTATCTTATCCTAAAAGTATTATCTTTCACATTTGTTGGAGCATTTAGGCAGTAGGTCTATTTACTCTTATCATCATTTGAAAGGGTTAGAACCTTCTAACAAGGGCTCAAGATCTCCTAAAAAAGATCTATACTTTAACATGGACTATTGTACTACATGGTCTATATTTGATTACTAATAGGGTCACATTGTTTCACAAGAAATTTATATATTTAAATATTATCTTGTGGGTGACATCCATACTAGGGATTTTTCTCTAATCAAGGGATTTTATAGTCAACAAATCATTAAGTTATGGTATATGAATTCTTGTTGTTGAGAACCATTGTTTTAATTATTGGAGATCAAATTTATAAGTTATTTTAATTATATTTTTGTACAAATGATTCAACACACCCCCTCAACCCCCCTTCCACTCCCCCCTCTCATTTTTGTTTAGAATTTATTTTTTAACAATCAATAATTGACCATCATGTCCTCTTTTAGAAGGAAGACAATTTTTTTGGGGAGATCTACTATGGTTTACAAGAAGGAGAGTCTTTAAATTTATGGTGATAACTATGATAACTAGAAGAATAAAATGCAAACACATATCATTTGCATGGGAATTGAATATTGGTTGATTGAAAGGGATAAAGTTGGAGTCAAGATTGAAAGTGATATGTCTTCATGCATTAATGAGGAAAAAAAAGATGTCCTAATACAACATAATTGCAAGGGAAGAATTGATAAGTGCTCTATCTAAATCATAATTTATTTAGGTAAAGGAACATGACTTAGAACATGATATTTGGGATAAATTAGAAAATATATATCAAGGTGATATGAATGTACAAAGAAAGAAAAGTTGAAGAATTGGAAAACTAGATTAGAGAACACTAGAATGCAAGAAGATGAACATATTAGAACACATGAGTAGAGGATCACTAAAATTGTAATAGGATAAAAAGTACACGAGGAACTATAAAAACATGGGAGTTTCTAAAAATATTATCAAATCCTTAAAACTAGCCTATGAGAACAAGGTAAATGAAATTGAAGAAGTCATTCCTCTCATTAAAGGCTTTAGTAGAGAAATATTAATTGGTAAGTTACAGAATTTTGAAACTGGATAATTAAAATATTCTTTTCCTTGAATTGAGATTACATTTAGAACTACTACACATAAAGATAAAAGAGTACTAACCAAGACTACAAGCATGAGTAGAAGAAACCTTAAAGAATATGCAAGTGAATGGGAAAAAATTCAAGAAAAAGAAAGAAAGATGTTGTTGATCTCTAAGCCTAAATTTCCTATGAGTGTCTAACACTTAGTCATTTCCAAGGAAACTTTGGATGGTCATCACTATGATCAAGCCATCTAGAGAAGGATGAGCTATGAAAGGATGTGTTTATTTGTTAACAAATGCTGAGAAAGTCAAAGGTTGTCAAGCACCCTAGTTGAGACCAAGAAAGAATATAAGTTGAGTAATTTAGTTGAGACCAAGTAAGTAAAAGGTCAATTATTTCCAAGTGAACATAATATATTGGGTGAGTACAAGCTAAGTGGAAACATGAATTTTAGTTATGACCAAGTGTCAGAACATTCAAGTGTTGAGTAAACTAGTATTGACATATGAGTTTGTAATTTCCCAAACACTAATGTAAATTATTCTAGCTGACCTCTACATGATATTTAAAGATTGAAGAGACAATTAAGGAGGAGATTGCATATTTTTTTAGATGGCATTAATCCCTAGATAAGTAGATTAACCAATTAGAAAATTAGAATGACAAAAGGATAAAATATGGATCATTGATCCTAATCTAGAAGTTTCTAGGGTTACTTGTTTAAGAAGGTTCCTAACCTAGAATCATGAAGATGAGCATGTATGCAAATGAAAGAAAAGTGAAGGAGTGAACAAGCTAAGTATATAGTGAAGGAAGGGTGAGTCTAAAAGGAGTTCATATAGTGCAACCAGAGTAGTGAAGAACATAATAGAGATATCAGATAAGGAGATCAGATTTAGATTTTGAGGAGAGGAGATCCGTAATAATATTTTAGAGAAAATTGAAGGGTTGGGTAATGAGTTAGTTTTAACAAATTGAGTTAGGGAATCTCTCTTAACAGAGTGGTTCTAACATACCTATTTCAGATCTCCTAATAAAGTCCTTGCTTTATTGTAAGTGTAAAATCCTTTAACAAGGTAGGACTTAACAGTCCTAAACACTTTTAATAGAGAATGCCCCTTATAGAGTAGATCAGATCAAAATTGTAACCGTAATAGGTTAAATTTATTATTACAACTGTGAAGATTTACAGGTTTCATCCCCACTTTAGTTTTACCTTCATATTGAAGTATTTCTGGGTAACCAAAATTAATGTGTTGCGTGCTGATGATTTTCATGGATGTTGTGCTTAGATAGATTTCATTTCAGCATTGTATGTTTATATTTTATGGTATAAGATCTGAAATATGAGATGGATTAGGTGTGAATTGTTTTATTAGTGAAAAGTACTATAGATCCTGATTCACCTCTCGCTCTCATTATCTTGTTTCACATTAAGATTTCCAACAATTGGCATAAGAGCCCAATTCTCTTTAAAAAAAAATCTAACAGCTTGAGAGGATTAGATCTTGAAGATAAAGGAATACAAGATGGGAAAAATCATTGAGAACTAGATAATTGAAATCTAGATCATATTGCAACAACTTGAAGGAGAAAAAGATGAGTTGAGAAAATCTTTAAAGAAAATGAAATAAATGGCCATTCAAAAAAATGATACACTATCCAAGGAAGTTGATACACACAAATTTATTAACAGTGGGAATACTAATGACAATGATGCATAAATAAAAAATCTAGTGGAAAAGAACAACATTTTGAATAAAGAAGTCAAAGAACTCAAGAGAGAACACAAAATTCAATTAGTAAGATTATGTGAAGTGATTGAACAAAAGAAGAAAGTAGAAAAAGACAAAGCCATGGCTGATGAAGACAAAAGTCAAATGGATACTATACTTGAAGATAGATCATCTGAGGTGCAAAAGCTCACAAATAATTAGTTGGACATGATGAACCAGTTGTTAATTGCAAATCAAGAGCTAAACCAAAAGGATATGGAGATCACAAATATGAGATTACAAAGTGACCAACTAAGAAGTGAGTTAGGATTTGAGAAAGAAATACTAAAAATAATGGAAAACCAAGTGAAGCTATTAGATACTTTGAAGAATTGATGGGATCATCAAGGTCATTGAGTGATACTTCTGGTCTAGGACGTGCAAGAACTCTTCATCTACTAAGGTAGGAGACTTATTAGATAATGGAGAGGAAATAAATGCAAAACCCAAAGGAAAACCTACTTTTCATCATTGTGGTAAACTTGGACACACTCCTAACATATGTAGGAGCAAAAATGGTATGCAAAACCCTAAACCCAAGTTTATTGGTAATTGTTTCAATTGTAAGAAAAAAGGACACCAAGCACATGAATGCATAAAAAAGAAAAATAATGCACCCACTACACCTAGATTTGAAGGACATTGTTATACCTATCATAAATATGGACATAGAGCTCATGAATGTAGATCCAAGGAAAAATCTAATTGGACATATGAAAAGAAAACACGTGCACCTAAGAAAGGTAACCCTTATAATTAGGACTACAAATAAAGGTATAATTTTTATTAATGTGGAGAGTATGGGCACATTCTAGAGAATTTCATAGATAAACATTTGAGAGGTAACTATAAGAAATGGTTGAATGGAAACCTAGTTTGTTTTAGTTGTCTTAAGGTTGTACATGTTAGTAAGAATTGTAGGATCTGAGTATTAGCAACAAACAATAGAAACAAAAAAGGGAACAAGAAAGTCAAGGTAAAGAAAACATGGAAAGAGATAGTGGAAGATGGAAGTAGTGGAGAAAGAAAAGTAGAGATCACTTTCTCCTATGGTTTTTATTTTCTCATCTTGATGATGGATCAAATAGTGTTATCCAAAACATCGATGAAAAAATGCTTACACAATCAAATCTATAAACTATATATAGATTTCATGGATTGTGCAAATACATTAGTTGTTAATAAACTTGATGCTAAGTGGAAGTGGGAATTATCCATTGAAAGACAGATTAGGGAGACCATGTTAGCACAAACAATGCTATATGTAAGGAAGACACATATGTCTATAACTCTAAAATATTTTGTGAACAAATTTATTCCTAAGGAGAGGTCTTATAAAATTTTGATTAATAAAGATCATGAAGTTGAGCAAGAGAGAATAAATATATGGAAGGAAGCATTTTAGTTTCTTATTCCATCAGATGATAAAGAAGATGAGGAAGGAGAAGTTAAGAAAGAAGAGAGTGATGTAGTAGAAGTTGCAAAACTTGTTGAGGAAATTGGGCAATTGGTAGAAGGGTGTGAACAACAAGATGTTATCACAATTGAGGAAATTCTTGATTCAGCCTGACAAGATCAAAATATGTTCACAAAAGAAGACCTGAAAAATGCTGAATCACATATATCTCTACCAAGCACCAATCTAGTACTACTACAAATCAAGGATTATCCAAAAATTGAATGTACCAAAACTGATAGTTTTAATGTTACATCAGTTACTATTTATACAAGTGTCGAGCAACAAGGAAAGACTAATTGTGTTTCCAAAATTTACTTGTATTCCAATGGACCATATAGTTGAGAATGTTGAAGAAGAGAAAGAAACAACAAGAGAACCCAAAGAATAAGAGGCTACAAAAGCTCTTATACAACTATCGAGTGCCAAGTCAGCTGAGATACTAACTATTACACCTAAACATTAGGCTATGCCTACTCAACAAGAGCATAAACAAGTATCTAGATTGATTGAAAAGGGTAAATAATTGTAGTTATCACTACCCAGTGACATAACCCCTTAATCTTAGATAGTGGTACAATCAGATGAGATAACAAAAGAGTCAATACATCTAGATGAGGTAATCGCTTTACCCATGTATGAATTATATAGTTTGACATTGGAACAAATTCAAGAGTTTCAAACCTTGTTGAGTCGTAAGGAAAAAAAAGAACAACTAAGAATAGAGCACAACAATAAGCATTTATTACATAAAATTAAAGACATTTTTGTGGGTGCATTTGGAATCACTGATGCTAATAGCCATCATCCAATTTTAGATTAGTTAGTGTACATAATTGACAAAGGTAAAATAAATGATATTGAGACCAATGATAAATTGATGCAATGGTCTAAGAGAAAATTCATAAGCAAAGTTTTGGAGAAAGTCTCTTGGGAATATAAATAGGCAAGTAGAGCTTTCTAATCTACTTAAACAAATGGAAGAAATTTTGAAGATTATTCATTATCTATATATGAAGCTTTATTATGTTGAGTTATTTACATTGGAGAATCAATGATCAATTGATATGATTCAGGAAAACATGAAGGCATGATTACATTTATTGGACAAGGACACAAGTTCAAGCTCACCTTCATATAATAAGTTGAAATTTGGTCAACAGATGTTAGTCAAGCTATCGGCTAGAGATAATGGCATAAGAAACAAGCTAGTTTCTATTCAATTAATGCTCTTGCCACATTTGGAGATCATTCTAAAGGAATTATCTATAGCTCAGAGTCTATTGAAGAAAGACACATTTTTCAAATTTTGAGAGCTTACTTGAACTAGTTGTCAAGCTAGAAATTCATATTCAAGTCATGGAATCCCCAAGAGATAGATGGAATAAAGGATTTGAAGGAATTTTGGTTACTCATCGAACATCTTTTGATAAGTACAAGATAGCCCTAGAAAACCCCAAGCCAAAAGTGACAAAAACAATGGGGAAATATCTAGAGATAACAAAGGGAAACATCTACATGACACATAAGAGAAGGAGAAATATAGAAGAAGATAGAAATCAGAGACAACATTATTAGATGGAACAAAATCCAAGATTTTAGAGAGAATTCATACATGTATATATTGTATATCAGAGATTAAAAAAATTTGTCGACCAAGTAACAACAGTCACAGGGGGAGTATTATGTTTGCATGGAAAACTAAGTCATGATAAACTATTTTTGCCACTAATGTCAAAGGTGGAGATTGTTGATCTCTAAACCTAAGCTGCCTATTAGTGTCTAACACTTAGTTATTTCCAAGGCAATATTGAATGGTCATCATTGCAACTGAGCCATCTAGAGAAGGAGGCAATATTGAATGGTCATCATTGCAACTGAGCCATCCAGAGAAGGCCAAGATACAAAAGGATGTGTTTATTTGTTAACACATGTCGAGAAAGTCAAAGGTTTCTGAGCACCCCAATTGAGATTGATCAAGCATATAAGCCAAGTAATTTAGTTGAGACTGAGCAAGTAGAATGTTAGCTATTACTGAGTGAATATAATATATTGAGAAAGTAGAAGCTAAGTGACAACATGAATGTTACTTATGACTGAGCATCAAAACATTCAAGTGGTGATTAAACTAGTAATAACATATGAGTTTGCAATTTGCACAAACACTTATGTAAATCATTCTAGCTGACCTCTACATAACATTTAAAGATCAAAGAGACAATTAAGGAGGAGATTACACATTTTTTTAGATGGCATTAATTCCTATTCAAGTGGATTAACCAATCAAAAAATTAGAATGGAAAAAGGAAAAAGGATGAAATATGGATCACTAATCCTAATCTATAACTTTCTAGGATTATCTATTTAAGAAGGGTTTCTACCCTAGAATCATGAAGAGGAGTGTGTATGTGAATGGAAGTGAAGTGAAGGAGTCAACAAGATAAGTATAAAGAAAAGGAAGTCTAAGTTTGAAAGGAGTTTAGATAGTGCAACCAGAGCAGTGAATAACATAACAAAGATATAAGATAAGGAGATCAGATTGAGATTTTGAAGAGAGGAGATCAATAAAGGGTTAGGTAATAAATTAGTTTTAACAGATTGATTCGGGGAAATCTCTTAATAGAGTGGTTCTAACAGACCTATTTCAAATCTCCTATCAGAGTCTTTACTTTAGTGTAAGTGTAAAATCCTTTAATAGGGTAAGACTTAACAGTGTTAAAATCTTTTGATAGAGAAAACCCCTCATAGGGTAGATCATTTGATATGACCAAAATTGTAACCCTAACAGGTTAACTCTGTTGTTACAACTATAAATATTTGTGGGTTTCATCCTCACCCCAATTTTAGCTTCATATTGAAGTATTTTTGGGTAACTAAAATCAATATGTTATGTAATGATGATTTTCATGGATGATATGCTTAGATTTATTTCAACATTATATGTTTATGTTTTATGGTATAAGATCTTAAATATGAGATGGATTAGGTACAATTTTTTATATTAGTGATAAGTATTATAGATCTTGATTGACCCTTCCTCCCCAACTCCCCCTTGCCCCCCTCTTAGTATCTTGTTTCTCATTAAGACTTCCAACAAATGGATGAACTTGGAGGCTTGATTGCGAAAAGAGAGAAAATAGGTACATGAGCATTAGAAGGTAAGACACCTATACATTGTTATAAATATAATAATATTGGTCATTTTCCATCAATATGCTCTACAATAGATCCTAAGGTTATACCTAGACCTTACACGTCAATTTTTTTTAAAGAATGTCTATATGTTAGTGATAAGATTGGGATTAATGATATTAACTTTGAGGAAAGTGATAATGAAGATGAAATAGGATTTGTTTCTATCAAAGAGGAAAGTCATATTAAAGAAGAAAAAGCACATGTTTCACATGTTGAGAAAAAAAAAAATATTGGATGATAAACAATGGATGTTCACATCATATGATAGGTGAAAAAGACTAGTTTTTGGAGTTGAAGAGCTATGATGGAGCTATTAATAGAGTTGGTAATAATGCACTATGCTAAAAGGAAAATGTTCTATATCACTTGATGGTGATACTAACACTGATGCTATATTAGTTGTTGGTGGATTGAAACATAATTTGCCGAGTGTTGGATAACTTGTAGATAAGGGTCATCATTTATAGTTCACTAATAAGAAATATTCAATCAAGGATAATAAAGGAAATGGAATTTCCATAGGTACAAGTATCAAAGGAAATTTATTTCATTTGAATCCCTCCAAGACAAGCTATTTTATTGTAAAAATTGATGACAATTGGTTATGGCATTAGAGATTTTGTCATATAATCTTTGATAAAATAGTGAAGATCAACAATTACAATGCGATTGATGATTTACCTAAGATTGTAAAACCTTATAATATGATGTGTAAGGAATTTGTGATGACAAAATAGAAAATGAGTACATTTCAAAACAAAAACTTTACTACTTCAAAGAAATTAGAGATTGCATGCATAGATTTATGTGGACCTACCAAATAAGAACATTCTATGGTTAAATACATTTTATTCTTTTCATTGATAATTTTACTAGGATAATTTGGGTTTCTCTCATGAGAGATAAATATGAAGCATTTGATAGGTTTAAGATCTTTATAGAAAATTTTGAGAATGAATCAACTTTCTTGAGTAGAGAACTAGAAGAAGAAATTTACAATGAGCAACCTAATAGATTTTTATTGATAGAACAAGAGGATATGGTATGTAAGTTGAAGGAGCCACATTATGGAATAAAGAAAACACCTAGAGCTTGGTGTGTGAGGTTATATAAAACTTACTAAACTTAGGATTTAAGAAAGGTAATGTAAATAATAATTTGTACTTAAGAGTTAATTCAAATGGATATTGAGGTATTTAGGTATTTGTCGATCATATTAGTTTTGGAGGAAGTGATGAGGTGAGTGATAAAAATTTTTATGAAATGAAAGAAGAGTTGGATATTTCTATGATATGTGAAATAAAGTACTTCTTGGGATTGCAAATAACTCAAAAAAAAGATAGTATCTTTATATCTCAAACTAAGTACTTTAAGGAACTATTGGTAAGATTTGGTATGGAAAATTTTAAATTAGTTGGAATACCTATGGTGATAGAATACAATTTGACTAATATTAATGATTGACCTATCACAATTTAGAAACTATAGAGATCAATGATTGGTAGTTTATAATATTTAAATCATACTAGGCTCGAGATAGATAGTGTAGCTGGTATTGTCATGAGGTATTAGGCACATCCTAAAGAATCACACCTTGCAATAGTAAATTTTTTTTTATAGATATTTTAAGGGAGATTTGGAGTTTTTCTTGTGGTGTGATAGATAAAATGAATTTACATTACATGTTCATATTGATGTTGATTAGGCAAGAGACATTGATGACATAACAAGTACAAGTGGATGAACATTTTTCCTAGGAGGATTAGTACCATGGTTAAGCATGAAACCAAATTGTATTTCACAATATAAAATAGAAGAAGAGCATATAGTAGCAACAAATAATTACAATAAGATAATTTGGATAAAATATATGCTAAAGGATATTGGTAGAACATTCTCTAAACATATTGTCATGAGTTGTGATAGTACAAGTAAAATTAATATGTCTAAGAATCTATTTTTACACTAAATAACTAAGCATATTGAAATTAAGTATCATTTTATGAGAAAGAAAGTGACTGAGAAGAAAATCATATTGGAATATGAAAGAAAAAAAAATAGGTAATAAACATATTTACTAAAGCATTGGCCAAATACACTTTTGAGTACCATAAGGGTATGCTTGGGGTAACAACCCCACCTTTTGTGGAGTAATTAATGTTTTTATTAAGTAAAAAAAAGGTTTTAAAGGACCCAAAACCTTTTACATAAGAACAAGATAACAAAAGCTTAAAAACCCAAAAGAACTGTACATCAACACCTAAGAGTAGAACTAGCTAAAACAAGTAGCCAAAAACAACCAATAGGAAAAGACAACAAAAGGAAAGAAAAAAGACCACAAAACCAACTACAGGATCTTTAGTAAATGTGATGCCTATTTTGTAAGGATATTCATGTTTTCTATAGAGGCCTTTAGATCATCCATTTCTCTCGCTTCAACAACCTCTATCTTTTTTAAGTTGGCTCTGATGCACTTGCTAGGTCCATGGTCATCTTTCACTTCCTTGTAGCCTTGACCTTTCCCTTGTTCAAATTTATTTAGGATGGTATTAATGTTTTCTGCCATAGGCTTCAAAATAGAATAATTCTGATAAGTCAGATTCTTAATTATCTTCTTCATATTAACCACTCTATTATCCAAATCATCCAACTTTTTTTTGAAATCTTTAATCAGCTGATCCAAAGCTTTGTTCTTAGCTTCCAATGGTGGAACACATTTCATAATATTCTTAACCCCTTCAGCATTACCAATCACCTCAAAAAGTCTATCAATATGTTGTCCCAAAGTTCTCTCCCCTCTAGTAGTTTTGTTGGGCTGGTCAAATTCTCTCAAAATGTCTTGCATCTACTACTACAAACTACTGATGTCCTTCTTTATAAGCCTTGAATTACCAAAAATCCCTTTCAAAAACCCCTAGTCACCATTCACCTTGTTATGAGTATGGTCATCCTCATTCTTGCCTAAATTGTCTCTTTCATAATTAGTTTCCTCAAGCCCTTTAACATACACCTTCCCTTGAGAAGGCACATTCTTCCATTTTTTCTCCATCCTCTTAATCAAAGGTTCATCATTAGAAGGTGTGCTTGAAACCCTATCCCTATTCTTCCCCTTACTTATAGAAACCCTACCAGCAGTGCCACTTTTCCTAGTAGAGTAATTGGTGTTGATATACATCAATATATTGTATTTAAATGAAATTTATTCATCCAGACATGATGCTTGGTACTTCTCCTTAGGGGAAGTGATTGCATTGTGCAGAGCTAATCCTAGAAATCTTATGTAATGATTTTTGGCATAAAAGTATTTGTTGGCATTTGACATTTTTATAGGTTGACTTTATCAAATGCAAGTACTAAGATGAAGATCATCATCAAAGTAGGGGAGAAATTTAGAAGGAGAGAAGTTTAGTGAAAAATATTCCATCAAGGAAGGTATATGCAGAGAAGTATTAGAGATAATTAGGGAAGGTATATGAACAAGTGAAGATAATATATGTTAAGGATATGTAGAAAATTGTAATCTATTGTTTACTTTTTGATTGATGTTTTTTCACCATATGTTTTCATTAATTTTAAAAAGGGAGATTGTTAGGAACTAAGGACTTATGTTAGCACTTGGATGAGTTGCTATGATATCATATTGACGAAAACATATATCCTTATGTTCATGACTTTACCATCTTAAAATAGATGCACTAATTACATAATATCTTTTATCTCCCATCCTTTATCAACCTTATGTACCATGGATAGATTTGTGCTTGATCACCTTTTTCCTCTGTTCTACCCCTTATTTCTTTGTTTCACCAATACATCCTCTGAGACCTTAGGGTTGGCTCTTTATAGGCTGATCCTAGAATAGGTTGATAAATTTGACCTCTTCTGGAATAGGATGACTTCCAAATTCAACCTGTTCCAAAAGAGGTTGACCAAGTCGACCTATTCCCTAGTGATTTTGGATTCTAGGCTTAATTTTTTCTTGGGGCTTTAAGTTTAATAATCAGGTTTCCCTATAAGCTTTCTTTGTTTTCACACTAAAAAATTGGTATAAAAGAATACCTACACACATAAGTTTTGCATCAAGAAACATCACAAGGCATCCAAAAACATCATCTAGCAATATCACAAGGCATTTAAGACATCCACAAACATCATATAGCAACCAAAAAAGAAAAAAGGAAGAAAGCATTGAAGCATTGAAGCATTCATGCATTCAAGAAAGGATGTTTTTCATCAAGAATTCAAGTTTCTTGGAGGTTCAAGGATTCTTTATGAGCTTTTCTTGTTCAAGATCTAGCTTTTTTTTGGCCATCAAGGGAGGAGATTTACATTGAGGTATTCATCATCTTCTTTATTTATGCACTTTTATATCCATGGCCACATGATGTGGTTTTGGTAGATCCATCACATGTGTGGAGATATCATATATTCCTTATTTTGAGTTCAACATCTACATAATTCAAATCCTTATTGACAAGGGTTTACATGTAAAACCTAATTTTTTTTATATTTATCTTGTTTTCACTTACTTATTTACATTTCAATTTCAATGTTGATTCCTCAATCTAGGGCTTGATCAAGGCAATCCCTTATCCACCAAAATTCAAAAACAAGATTTTCCATGCACAAGAGTAGGTTAGAAAAATTGCGATTAGAGATCTAGAAAATAATTTGAGTTATTTATGAAGTTGGGCCAATGCTACTATAGATCCCTAGGAACACAATAACATTTTCACCTACTTCTGAAACTTGGTGAAATTTTTTTACCTTCTCTTGGAGTCCTATGAAAACCAAAGTTTTCTTAATTTTTGGTTGTGATCACAAATATTTATATGAAAGTTCCATCACTATTTCAGATCTATGGGTTTTAGAGTGAAAAAGCACATTCCTTTACTTCTAAAACTTGGTGATATTTTTGCCTTCTCTTGGAGCCCTATGAAAACCAAAGTTTTCTAGATTTTTGGTTTTGATCACAAATATGTATATGAAAGTTCCATCACTATTTCAAATATGTGGGTTTTAGAGTAAAAAAGAACATTTCTCTACAAATTTCAAGGTTATTCCTATATCATTAATTTGCTCTAGACCTACAATTTAATCTTAATTGGTTTGATCACTTATATTTAGCACCTTGACCTATATTACACTTAACATTTCATCATTTAAATCAATTGCACTTTTATAGTTACACATCTTTAATAAAATCTACATTGCATGAAAGAGGACTTTCTTGTATTCTTCCTTGGTAATGATTTAGGTTTAGCATTTGTATCCTTTTATCCCTTTGGGATTTTCTAATATGACTTGGATTATCTTAAGAGTTATGTTTGGAAGTCCTCTTTCTCTTGTATTGAATAACTTATCATGAAAGTGGGTAGTCAATGATTTTATCTTATCATATTAATGTTAGAATGATTTAGAGTAATTGAGAGAGGGGGCAGGGTGAATCAGTTATCCTCAGGTCTAGATGTACAAATTAAACTTTTGAATACTTCAAATAACTTAGACCTAATCTTTAATCCACTCAGTCTTTATAGTAATTTATCAAAAACATAAACTTGTAGTCCACTGTCCCACTAACTAACTTGTAGAATGTAAAACATTAAACAATAAAACATCTCAAATAACATCCACACAAGTAAGACACTAGGATTTAACATGGGAACCCACTTTTAAAAATCCACTAGTAAAATGTCACTAATTTTTCACTCTTATGAAGTGAGCTCCATTAGGATCCAACCCTATTAAAGGTTATAATATACACTGTTAGGTGTGACCTTGTTAAAGGATTTAATCACCCTGTTAGGAGTGGAATTGTTAGAGGACTTTAGAACATTCCATTAGAAAATCACCTTGATTAAAGGATTTTAACTAATGTCATGGTTAGAAAGTAACAATAGGTTGATCTAATAAATACAACTCATTTTTCAAATATAAATCAAAATGTAGCCCATTTGCTAACTCACTGACTGAACTCCATTCATGTCTCCATCACTATCATTGATCTAGTTGAAAATCCTTAAAACAACCACTCTTCACCTCAGATATGATCCTTCTCTACCTTCTCTAGTTCACTAGTCAACAAAATCAGCAATTTTTAACCTCAATAGGTTAATCCTTATGCCACCTTAGATAGGTAACTATGATCTTTTGTCACTTAAACATCACTATGGATCTTAGGGTTACAATCATATTCAACACATACAATGAATCTATCCACCTTCTCATTCATCTTCTTCCTTTCTAAAAAAATTTCTTTAAATTCAAGTCTTTGATTACTCACCTACCCCTTTTCTTTCATTAAATAATCTAGCTCATCAAGCCTTATCTTTTACGTGTCTTGACCAATCCAAAATTTTAACCGTGTTGGCTAGGAATCTCACTTCCTTCACAAAATAATAAATTCTAACACTCATTCAATACTATGTTTGTCGGCCTTGGTCATCACTAGATAGCTTGATCAATACTAATTGTCTACAATACTTGTAATACCCCAAAATTGGCACACTAGCTTTCTGAACCAATTTTGGTGCATCAATCTCACAACATCTATTTGTTGATCAAATAAGTCTTATTGTACTAGGCATTTATGATTCTTGTCATCTTTACTCGAACTAAGTGTCAAATGTAGAAAATCACTAATCTGTATTGATCACATACTTTATTTAATTCCTAAATATTGATTAAAAATAGCTAAATTAATCTCTTAATTTAATTATAAGTTCTAAGTACTTTAATTAAATTAAATCCACCCTCTTTAGCTAATACACATAAAAAAGGAATTAAAATACATTGATTTAATTAAATATACATATCATAAGTGTTGAAACTAATTATTTAATTAATTAAAATATTCTATTATGATGTCATGTTTGAATGGATCTATGTTCTTTCCTAATTCATATTATATGAAAAAGGAATTAAATATATTAATTAAATCAAATATGCTCATCATAATTGTTGAAACTATTTATTTAATTAATTACAAAAATAATTATGAGCACATATTTGAATGGATCAATGTTATCTCCTATTTCATCTCATTTAGCTCCATAAAAAATGGAGGACTCAATCTCACATTCAATTTGAACTGTACACAATTTAATCTTGACAGTTGATTGGATCCAAGATTCTATAGAAGAAACCTTCAATCTCTCATTTGGAAGGATGCAAATGAAGAGTATTAAATCATTGTTGGATTGATCACTCAAGTGCTTTGCATTTGAATCTCCTTTGCTTTTACATGCTCATCATTTAAACTAAAATGCATTCATTTAACATAACTGGCTTTCCTTTGTTTTTAGATTAATTTGAAATTCATAATCTTTGCATTCAAAAATATAAAAAACATAGATCAAATTGCATTTACATTCATAAATCCTTTGTACTAGTTTAGTCTGGTTACTGAACTCTCAATTCTAAGAGTGAGTAGTAAAACCTCGTCTAGTTAGAAGGCAACAGATCACCTTGTGCAAGCATACCAAATGAACAATCTCATTTTCATTTCGGGATGTTATTGACAAATAATGATCATGTTGAAGTGTGTGTGAAATTAGAGGCCCACATTTAACTCTCACAATACCCCTCATTTGTTATCATTGTAGGCTTAGTTGTTAAAGTTATATATGACTCTTCTCTAGATGTGTTATCCCTTATTTGAAATTTGAAATGCAATACTTTGATATCTTGAGTAATTGATTATGTCTGGTTGTAAAAATTTCCTACTTGTAGCGATGATATTTTAATTGCTCTTAGATAGTTAATGAAATTACTTTTATCATGTTGTCATATGGTGTATCTTAGAAATGTGTTTATTATGTCCTCATGATGATGAGATGTTTATGTTAGAATATGATTTTATTTATATTTAAAATTTTCTATTATACTTACCTGATACTTGCATGTGTATGGTGTGTGTGTCTGTTTTATATTTATGTTTGACATCCCTGATATGGTTGAGGGAGGGAGTCGTAGTTACTTGATAATTTTCTATTAGAACCATGTGATTATCATGAATTTTCTAAATAAAGATAAATATTCTTCTTATATCTAAAATAATTGATTGCAAAATTTATTGGAAAAGAAAAATATTATTTGAGAGGAAAGTATGTTGTAACTAAACTTATACATGCATGTGAAAACAAATATACTAAAGATAAAAAACCAAGTATATCATAATTGCATAATTTGAGAGATCAAAGACATGCGAAATTACTAATTGCATATTTATTTTAATTTAAAATATATATAATTTATTTTTTAGATTTATTTATTAATTTTTTATTTTAAATAATGATTAATTATTAATTTTAGAAATTAAAAAACAAAAAATAAAAAGATATATTATTTATTTATTTTGAAAATTAAATCAATAAATAATACTTATATTCTTATAAGTGGGTTTTTAATATTAATTCTTTTTAAAACTCTTAGTGGGTTATAACTTGTTATATATATATTTATTAATGCAAGTGGAGTTAGTTATATATATATATATATATATATATATATATATATATATATATATATATATATATGTATGTATGTATGTATTTGCAACATAGTTATATTTTAAGAGAGTTATAGTGGAGTTCACTAAATAATCATCTAGTTATGGATATTTATTATTATGAGAGAAATTGTAAATAATTTAATTATCATTATAATTTCAATTTTGAGTTATCTCTAGTTGCATTATGAATTAAAGGAAAAGTAAATATTAATATTAAGCTTAAGTGGAAGTTAGAGATTTTTCCTCATCCATGCCTTGAGTTCTTGTATAGGCTAAGGATGAGAATGTGATGATACCTAGAGAGGTATGACTAGTTTCCTCATCTTCACAAGAGGGTATTATGGTTATGCATAGTGTCACTAGGGGGTCAGGTCCTGAGTGACTACCAGAGTAACCTTAGAGTTGGCTCATGTGATGACACCCCATAATATCTAGCTTGAGTATCCTTCATGGTTTTTTTTATATATTTGTCTTTGGTGTTGTATTTATTGGTGGTGTACTTGTTAGATGTTACTTTTGATGTTGTATTTATTATGAGTTGTTACTTATTGATTGGATGTTAGTTATTGTTGATAATTGACTATTAATGAGTGTCAGTTATTCATTGGTGTTGTTTTTATTGTTGGAGTTGGTGAATAGTGGTTTAATTTTATTGATGATAGTTGTTATCTATTGATTATTGTGATTTTGACACTTTACATTGATTTGGAGGTGGTTGTATCTTTTTTATTTTGATTTGTACTTGGTAACTATTGTTGATTTAGGTATGTGATGTTGGTTTGGATGAGTGCCTTTTCAACTTTGGTTATCTTTTCTTTATCAGTAGTTAGAGTCACTCTTGAGGTAGATTTGGCTATTAGGATCCCTTTCCTGGGATTTTTTATGATTTGATTATATATGTGTGGATCGTACATTATCTCTCCTGCACATTGGAAGTGGGAACCTAATTAGGTGACCATGTAGTTGGGAGGTAGTGACTTCTTACCATTTGGGTCCCCCTCATATTAATTTTTTTTGGATGCTCATTGATATAGTTATACCATTATCATTCCAATTCTTATTTTGGAGACTTCTATTCAATTGATGTATATATGTTATCATGGATCTTTTATTTTGATGTACTCATATCTATTCTCGCATACCTTGCGACATGTGCAATGGATGTTAATTATATATATTTCATTGTATCAATTATATCTTTGCATTTTCTTATGAGATGATGTATTTTTTTTTGAAATTAAAAGCAACCAAAAATAAGGGGGTCGGTCCATATACAATCAAAAAGCTGGTAACCAGCAAATTACCAGCCATAAACACTAGCAAACAAAAGAAAAACTAAGCAAGGTTCCAAAAGTCTGCAAAAACAACCATAGACTAGCAACTAAGCTAACACCATAAAGGAAATAAACTAACTACGAAAGTTCCACAAAAACCAAAATGGCAACCAGGCCAACCCAAGTCATAATTATAGCTAAAAACTAGCAAAACCAACACTGCCAGTAAGGCATTAAGAGTCTTGGATCCAAAGATCCTAGTAACTAATAAAAACATAAAAAAACTTAGTCTTCATTTTTCCCTTTCCCCTTTACGTGTAGTAGGATTTGGGCCCAGTCATCGGCAAGGAACTTGAAGAGAAACTTATGGTCCTCTATATCTAAGCCTGCGTCCTCCTTTTCTTGTGCCAACAATTGAAGGGTAGTGGCAGCAACATGGGTAACTTTAAGGCTGAATTTGGAGAAGGTAAATAACCCCTCCTCCAAAGATTTAACCCTTTTTTCTAGGTACATGTATCGCTCCTCCATCACCTTGGTCCCATCCTTAGGCCTTGTTTCACCCTTTGCAACATCCTCCATTTTCTGTACCTATAATTTATCTTGCAAAACCCGTGGGTTAGAGGAAACCTTCAAATTATCCTTAACAGGGGATGAAATGGTTATGGGGGAATTATCCCTCTTGTTTTTCTCCTCACAAAAGGTAATGGGTTTGAGGGAGAAGTTGGCAGACACATGGGTGGTCTCAGTTTTCACAACTTTTCTAGCAAACGCCTGGGTTTGAGTATCATCCACAGAATTATCCCCAGAGTTAAAAATTTTCTCCCCCTCCTCATTACCATCATCCTTCTTTGATTTGGAAATATTTTCCTCCTCCCTTCTATCACTATTATTTCCAGAACTATCTTCCTCAACCTCCTCAACTGGGTATCTAATGGACTTCTGTTTGCTCCTAGCCTGGGTTTGAGCAAGCCTACCAGATCTTCTCCTAGCTTTACCCCCAATTTCCTCCCCTGAATCCTCTCCAAAAACCTCCACCAATTTTTCAATTTTTATCTTCTTGTTTCTCTTTTGTTCCATGACTATATCAAGTTTTTTCTTTTTCTTATTTTCCTTACTAGGGGATGGCCTGGGGGTATGAATTTTTGTCCTCGTACTTGATCTCGGGGGGGGGGGGAGTTCTGACCATGGTGTGGGTTTTCCACAACCACCTCTCTAGGGGGGCACAAGGTGAGGTGAAACTGATAAAGGTGGAAGATTAAGCCTTGATGAATAATGGTGAAATTTAAACCTTTACTCCTTTTTTTCTTAACATTAGTAACCATGTCCTCAAGAGAATGCAGTAGAAAAAAAGGAATAGAAATGAAATCCCTATTTCTAAAATGGTTCAATAGAGGGAAATGGTAGTAATAGAATACACCAAACCTGTCCTCCAGCATCAGATACATCATAAGGACCAGGCACACATCATCCCAGGGGACGGGTAACTTGTCTCTTTTGAACCCTCCTCTGTAACAAATTGACTCCTCATCCTCTGTGAAGAAGCTATTCATGCTGGCCTCGTAAGTAATTTTGGTAACCTTTCTCCATTTTTCCCCCTTTATGGAGAGGCCAGTTGCTGTGGCAATAACTTCCTCAATGACTTGGAAAGTGATACCATTGATGGTAACCTTCCTATCACTCCAACTATTCACAAACTGGAGCGTGCAATTCTCATTGTACCTAGCCATCAACTGCATGTAGGGTAAAATACTCCCTTCCTTCAATAAGAATCAGGTAGCCAGTCTGTCCTTAAAATTCTCAATTTTCATTGGTTCCAATGGATTCAAGCCTTCCCCCCCATATCAATTCCTCCAATTTTTGACACCCCTTCTTCAGTAATACACATCTGAACCTTTTTAGCTTCAATATTTCTGCAACTACTCTCCACCTTAAGCCTTTTGAAAAGATGTAAATAAAATGTGCAAACTTATGCTTGATGAGCTCCAAAAACCCATACAAAGTTATTATAGGATTCGTAAATGTGTAGAATCATAATTTTCTCACCTTGACGAATTCTGACATCCTGATTAATAATATCTTTCGTACTTCCCTTTGGAAAGTAATTTGAAACTTGCAACGGGTTACCATAATTATGAAATGACATTTCTCTTAATTTGTAATCACTCCATTTTCCATTTGTATGACCACGTCTGCTCTTTATTTCCAAAATAAAATAGTTTAATTTAGCGATCGAAATTGCCATATTGCCAAATTTGGCCTTACTTTTAAAATTTTTAGACATCATCTTGAATTCTTCTTGCCTTTTTCATTGGATATCAACAACCTTATATCTTCATTGAGATCAACTAAATTCTCCCAACACATGATTGTGATAGCATTAAACCCCATGGAAACTGCCACGTCTGCCACCTGATTGCTCTCCCGATAGATGTGCTATAGGTGGGCTATTTTAATTTCATTCAAGACTTGCTTGATATCCAAAATGATATTTTGAATCTTCCACCCCAATCTAGCTTCCCCCTTAACCAAGTCAATCACTAATTTGGAGTCCCCTTCTATTGTTAACTCCATAATTTGTCTTTCCCTAGAGAGTTGAAGACCCCATAATAATGCCATGGCCTCTACCTCATTATTGCTACCATTCCCCACCTTTCCCACATATACCAATAGCACATCACCATTCCTGTCTGACAACACACCTCTGATTACTCCAATTCCTCCTTTTGCAACACCATCAATGTTTAGTTTATATTGTGTTATGGTGGAGGGTCTTCATCTTGTCTTTTGTCTCCTTCTCATAGCTAAGTTATCAAAAAGGAAGAAATCCTTATGATAGCCCCAATTTTTTGCCACAAGGCCTTCAAGTCTACATGGATCCTCCTTTGGCATTTTACATTTAGCCACTCTTAAATTCTCCTTTAACAATTTGTTCATTATTCCAAATACCACTTCCACTATCTTACTTTCCTCCCTAAAAATTTTGTTATTTCTTTCTTTCCATATGTGCTAGCAAACATATGGTGGAATAATATTCCATAAAAAAACCAATCTTGGGTGATAAAAGGGACAATCCCAACTCTCCACAAACTATCCCAAGTTATCCTTCATAACCCAAACCACACCAAATATTTCCCATACCTCAGTCCAGATCCCTAAAGCAAACTAGCATTCTAGGAAGAGGTGTGAAATACTTTCTTCCTTTTCTTTACAAAGACAACAATGGTTTGCTATATAGAATCCCCTTTTTTTCAAGTTGTCTAATGTTAAAATTTTTCCATGTTGAATTGTCCACCAAAAGAAATTGATTTTAGGAATAAGGTTAGTAATCCATACCTTAAGCCATAGGATTGGGCAAGGGTCCTTACTAAACATGAAAGTATATGCTAATTTTACAGTGAAATTACCATTTGGGGTTAAGTCCCAGGACATAATATCCTCCTGAGGCAGAAAGGGGAGTCTCTGTTCTTTTATCAATTCTTCCAGTTCCTTTAGGAGAACAATATCCTCATGTATTTGTTATTTCTTTATGATCATGAATATTGTAATTGAGACTTAAACTTATTAATAAAACTTTCTTAAATGTGACGCAACGTGAAGGAACTCTTCAGGAATGAAATTTATATTTTAAATGCATTTGTGTAAATGTTGTGTTTGTGTATATTACTTCCATATTGTTACTCTGATGTTGTTTAAACTTTAAAAAGAATAGTTCAATAATCTTTTTATCATATTAGGTTTATTTATTTTGGGTTCCCGGGCGGGGCATTACACTATCTCACCAATTAGGTTTGACATCAATGAAAACATAACAATTGTTCCCCAATAATATCCCTCTTTGACATTGATGGAAACACCTCTAGTTACCATACAATCTAAAACACTTGGGTTGCTTCAATCAACTCCCTCTGTGTTCAGTAAAAAATCTTCATTAATATCATTAGTTTCATTTTGACTCTCATTTCATTGTCCAACAATCTCTCAGATCTCATCTAAGAAACTTTCATATGCAACACCTCACTCTTTTTTTTTGCATATACACTCCCTCTTGGATAGATATTGTTTGAACTTGTCTAAACTTGTCTCCCTCTTTGATGGTATTACCTTCACTGATCTCTTTAAGTATAAATGCTTCCTCTTTTCTTATTACTACATAGGTAACTATTTCATAATTTCTCCATGTTTGATATCTCACTCTTTTCTTTTATAACTATATATTCTCTCCCTCTTTGACAACAATGTCAAAGACACTTCAACATCTTCAGTTATTTGTCTCATATATCTTCACTATGTAGATATCACTTGGTGAATTGTCTAAACTAGGTTCTTCCTCTGTTGTCTTCTTATGAATGATTCAACATCTTTCTTTTCTCTCTCTTCAAAACTTTAGGTAGGTGCTAAAGTGTGGCCTTTTGGATCAATTTTTTAGATATTTAGATCAGAACATTTGATGTAGAGCTCCATCTCATCTTAGGTAGCCTTAGTTAGGGGAATCACCCCCAATTTTCCTCTTAGATATTCATCTACATCCTTAGGTAAGGACTTTGTGAATATATCAACCATTTGTTCCTTCGTATTCACATACTCCAATCTCACTTCTTTGTCTTGTACCAAATCTCTCAAGTAATGAAACTTGATAGCAATATGCTCTGTCTTGGTGTACATCGCATGATTTTTAGATGTTTATAGCACTTGTGTTACCATAGAATATAACAAAAAGTTCAATGATCTCTTCATTCATCCCATTAAATTCTTTTTTGATCCATAACATTTTAAAACAATTAAATACTATTGCTACATATTCATTTTCTTCCGTGGATTGGGAAATGCATTTTTTCTTCTTGCTTGTTAATGAAACTAGTCTCTTTCTTAGAATGAAAGCTCCACCACTTCTACTCTTTTTATCATCAAAATTTCTAGTCTAATATGCATCAGTATATACTTTCAATTCAAAATTTCCATTCTTCTTGTAATACAATCCATAATGCTTTGTTCTTTTTAGATATCTTAGTATTCTTTTCACATCAATCATGTGATTCTCTTTAGGATCTGTAGAAAATCTAGTAACAGTCCCAATTTGTAGTGCAATATCTCATTTGATATGAACAATATATTGCAAATTTCCAATCATTGATCTATATAAGGTTTGATTCTCATAAGTAGAACTGTCATTCTTTGAAATTTTATGTCTAGTAGCCATGGGTGTTACAACTGGTCTTGAGTCTTCCATACCAAAATTTTTCATTACCTCCTTGATATACTTTGATGGTGTAATATAGATAACTTTTTTCATTTGATACACTTGTAAGCCAATAAGGAATTTGATCTCTCCAAAAATATGCATCTCAAACTCTTGCCTCATTTCATCTACAAATGACTTACACAATGCATCTTTTCCTCCAAATATGACATCATCAACAAACATTTTATCTAATAATATCCTTTTTTTAGATTCAATCTTCAAGTATATATTTCAATTATCATTAGTCCTTGCAAAACCAATCTTCACCAAATAAGTGTGCAACCTTTCATACCTTGCTCTAGGGGCTTGTTTCAATCCATATAGTGCTTTGTGCAACTTACATACCATATCACTTTTTTTTGGGTCAACAATCCTTTAGGTTGTTCAACATAGACTTCTACTTCTAAGATTCCATTCATAAATATAGACTTGACATCCATACGGTACATTTTGAATCATTTGTAAGAAAAATATGCAAGTAGAGTTCTCACTCCATCTAATCTTCCAATAGGGGAAAATGTCTCCTTGTAGTCAATACCTTCTTCTTATGCATATTCCTTACAAACTATTCTTGCTTTGTTTCTTGTTTCTTCAACATTTTCATTGAACTTGTTTTTGAATACCCACTTTGTTTCAATAAAATTATTGTCCTTTGGTCTAGGTACTAGTGATCATGTCTTTTTATTTTCTATCTACTCAATCTCTTCATTCATTGCTTGAATCTATTGTTCATTATCCAAAGCATCCTTTATTGATTTAGGCTCAAATTCACATAGTAGGCATGCATCACTCCTCATTCTTTTTCTTGTGATTACTCCAGAGTCTTTTTCTCCAATGATTTGATTGGATACATGATGTCTTTTTTAGGCTCGAGTCTTCTTACTTATTCTTTAGGTTCATCTTGTAAATTAGCTTTAGGTAGCACTTCATATATCTTTGATTGTTCTTTTAGTAGTTGACACTCCTAACACTTGACACCAATTTCCTAATGCTTAGCATGTTGTTGTTGTAACTTGGTATGTACTAGTTTTTGCTGCTCAATAGCTTTCTTCTTAGGTTCAGGTAAGGTGTTGGTCTCACCTTCACCAATGTATCTAAAATTTTTTACATATTCATCCACTTTTACATTTGCAATTTTTTTTGTTAGAAATGCTTTAGAATAATTGAGAGGGGGGTGGGGGGGGGGGGTGTGAATTAGTTATTTAAGGTCCAAATGTCCTAATAAAACTTTTTCACCAAGTAAAGTGAGCCCATTTAACTAATCATGCATCCAAGCTTAAACTTTCCTACTTAGCAAGTTACTATAAAGTCAACATGCAAGAATAACACATGAAGAATCGACACATAACATAGTGATTTATGTGGAAACCCAATTTGGGAAAAACCACTAGTAACATGCTACACCACATTGTTAAATGTGACCTGGTTAATGGATTTCAACTACCCTGTTAGAAGTGGGCCTAGTTAGAGGCCTTTAGAACATTCACTTGCAATGTCATTGTATTAAAGGATTTACAAATGGCTATCAAACCAACCTAAGTCCATAGGCTTTTACCCTAGCTGATACAATCATTAGAGAGTAACAATAAGGGCTTTCGATTTGATACAACTCACAACACAACCTACAGATTTCAAATCTCAATTTAGCTTCACAATTTTTCTTGGCTATCATTCATTACAGCTCTGATAGTGTGTCTTCCTTTCAAGCTTCATTTCCATAAGTCTCCATGCTTAATGTACTAGTGTAATCTCCTTTGTGGTCACCTATCGAAGTAGAGTATCTATACTCTATTCTTCCTCTCACTTGATGCCTTCACCTTGATATCATATCAACCACTTTGATAGCCTGGCAACTCAACAACTCTTGCTTCTTGACTTGTAACTCAAATAGAAGACTAGAATGTTTTTCTTGCTCTAATCTTTTTGCTTCCTAATTTTAGTTCAAATGGAATAGGTAAGATTCAATGAATCTACCCCATATTTTGTTCCTTCTAGAAACATCATGAAGAATCCTTCTAAATTTTCCCAAAAATGGTTTACCTAAAATTTTGTGCCACTAGTACATCATCCTTATCCTACATTTGGTTCATAAAATTCAAGGTAATAAACTTGTCAGCTCAGATTTGGTTAATCTTTGACTTTTCAAATAATGTAGTAGCTCAACAATATTGAAATTCTAATGTTCGGCTCATATTGTGTTACTCGACACCAACTATGTTTTACTGATGCTTGGCATCTACTATGGATTCACTCGACATCAACTAAGTTTTTACTGATGCTCGACACCTAAGCTTTCTTAGCTCCTTCTATTTCACTCAACTTACAGTAGATTTTTCATTTGCTTGGCACTTACTAAAAATCTACTCGGCATGAACTAGCTTGCTCGGCACCTACTAATGAACTTAGTCAAGCTTTGTAGAGAGCTTTGTTGCAACTTATTCTTCCAAATTTTCTAAGTGTAGCCAACATATGTATCTTGAAGTATATTATCAATACATCATTTTATCATTGTCTTAATTGATCCTTGCACTTCATTACAAAACCATAACTCAAGCTTTCCCTTAGGTTCTTTTGTTACATCTTATTGATTAAATCCTCTTCATTAATCAACTAAGTGATAGTACTTGGATCTTATAAGCAATTGTTATTCTAGAAAATAGCAAGTTTGACATCAGTGACAAAATAATGATTGAAAACATTCTTTTATCAACAATCTCCCTCTTTGCAAACAATCTCTCTTCTTCAATAATAATCTTTTCAATCAGATTCCAACAATCTCCCTCTTTGGCATTGATGGCAAACCAAACAGATCAACCAAGTTATCAAAATGCTAATTAGGTCAAAATAGTAAATCAAATGCCAAAAAGAAAACTTTACCAAGAAATATTCATTCTACCAGCAACATAAACTAGCTTGTGACTCCCTCTTTCAAAGTATTAGGGATATCTCTTTTTCTAATACATTGTCTTCTCCTTTTTGTCTTGCTCTTTCTCTGATTGATTCTTGTCTGCACTATTTTTTCTTCCTCTGAGCTAATGTTTCTTTTCCTCCTTCCTTCTTGTTGTTGTTCTGCTACATCTCCTTCTACATTTTGATCCTTTAAATTTTCTACTTCTCCCTCTATTCATTATTTCTCCCTTTGCATGTTTCTCCCTCTACATGCATTGATCAATTTTTTCTATTTTGGTATCATCTCTTTCTTTTGATCTATTTAGCTACTTCTCCCTCTTTGAAAACAATGCCAAAGATGTATTATTTCAGCATCTTATCATGCAAGTGTAGTAGTTGTACGAACTCCAATTTCTCCCTCTATCACATTGCTCATGACTTGTTTTGAATTTTAGTGCTTTGATTAATTTAGGAAAAAACCTAAAGTAAATATCCTCTACATCAATTTATAAAATTTCAACAATCAACTCATTTGATGCAGGGTAGTCTTGCTATTGCTCAAACAACCTTGGATAGAGGTATCGCCCCTAACTTACCTCTAAGATATTCAAATGCATCTTTAGGTAATGCTTTTGTGAAGATGTCAGCAATTTTTTCCTTTGAGTTGACTCATTCCATCTTCACGTGCTTGTCTTCCACCAATTCTCTTACATAGTGATACTTAATTGCAATGTGCTTTGTTTTGACATGCATCACAAAATTCTTTGATATGTTGATGGCACATGTGTTATCACAATACAGTATCACACATTTAGTTACTTCCTCTTTCATACCTTTCAACAAGTGCTTGATCCATACAATATTGGTGCAATTGATAGCAGTAGCAACATACTCAACTTTTGCTATGGAATGTGAGGTACAACTTTTCTTTTTGCTAGTCCAAGTGACCAATCTTTTACCTAAGAAAAATGCTCCTCCACTGGTGTTTTTTCTATCATCAATATTACCTCCCCAATCTACATCAGTGTAGGCTTTCAACTCAAACTTTTTAGTCCTCTTGTAATATAATCCAAAGTCATCAATTCCATTTAGGTACCTCAATATTCTTTTTATTGCCATAAGATGATTTTCTCTTGGGTTTGCAAAAAATCTTGCCACCATTCCAACATCTAATGCAATGTCTGGTCTACTATGCACAACATACTATAACTTTCCAACATTATTTGATTTACCTCAATTGACTCATCATTCTTGGATAACTTATGTCCTATTACCATTGGTGTACTGACTGGTTTAGAATCTTCTAGGCCAAATGTCTTGAGTATCTCCTTGATATATTTTGATTGGGTCACAAATATGCCATGTTTCAATTGATGTACTTGTAATCCAACAAAGAATTTTATTTCTCCAAACATTGACGTCTCAAACTCATGTTTCATTTGATCAGAAAAATCTTTGCATAAGGCATCTTTTCCTCCAAATATTATATCATCAACAAAGATTTCAGATATCAAAATGTCTTTACCTTTTTCTGCCTTGATATATAGGTTGTTTTTGTCATCTATTCTCTCAAATCCTATCTTCACAAGATATTTGTGAAGTTTCTCATACCATGCTCTAGGCACTTATTTCAAACCATAGAGTGTTTTATGCAGTTTGCAAACCATATCCTTGTGTTTGTCATCAAAAAATCCCTCTGGTTGTTATATGTAGACTTCCTCTTCTAGTATACCATTTAGAAAAGTAGACTTTACATCCATTTGGTAGACTTTATTACCTTTGTAAGTAGCATAAGCAAGTAGTGTCTTTACTCCTTCCATTCTTGCAATAAGGGCAAATGTTTCCCCATAATCCAATCCTTCTTCTTGTGCCTACCCTTTGTAGACTAGTCTAGCCTTATTTCTTATGATCTCACCATTCTCATCTAGCTTGTTCCTAAATACCCACTTGGTACCGATCACATTTTTATCAACTAGTCTTAGAACTAAAGTCCAGGTTTTGTTCTTCTCTATCTGATCTATCTCTTCTTCCATAGCTTTATGCCAATTATCATCTTGCAATGCATCTTTTAATGTTTTGGGTTCAATCTTGCTCAGCAAACATGATTCATTCCTTAGTTTATTCCTTGTCATTGGTCTAGCTTCCTTGTTACCAATAATTTTTTGAGTAGGGTGATGTCTTCTCACATACTTAGATAGTCTTGGTTCTATCCTTCTTTTCATGTTTGATCTTTTAGCTTCAAAGTCACTATGCACATCTCTTTGAGGTATTTCATCATTTCTTTCATGTGTGCTAATTTCAAAATTAGAATGTGCATTATCTTCATTCTATAACTCAGCTTCTGAATGCAGCTCAACATTCACTAGTTGTGACTTAGCTGATACTAAAAATTATTGCTGATTCCCAACTTGATTGATAGCTTCTTCTTCAGTAAGAATTCCTTCATAGAAGTATACAAAAGATTTGTATTCTTCTAGTTTCTTGGTTTCATCAGCTTGAACTTCTTCATAGTCATCAAAATTTACATTTGCACTCTCCATAATCTTGTTAGTATTATTATTCAAACATTTATATGCTTTGCTTCTAGTGGAGTATCCAAGGAATATGCCTTCATCACTCTTTGCATCAAACTTTCCATTCCTAGTATCTTTAAGAATATAGCATTTACAACCAAATAATTTGAAATTTTTTACATTGAGTGAGTAACCATATCATAATTCAAAAGGTGTTGCATTTGTACCTTTCTTGACTTGTACTTGATTTAGGGTGTAAAAAATTGTACTTATAGCTTCTCTCTAGTACTTTAGAGCAACATTCTTCTCCATCATTAGTGTTCTGGCATAGTCTATCACTGATCTATTCCTTCTTTATGCAATGCCATTCTGTGGTAGAGTTCTAGGTGTTGATGTTTGTCTCTTGATTCCTTTTTCATTGCAAAATGTCTCAGACTCTTTTGATGTGAACTCTCCTCCACTATCTAATCTTAGGCATTTAAGACTCTCTCCTGTTTCCTTCTAATCCCTAGCCAAATAACACTTAAATTTTTGAAATGCATTAGATTTTTGCTTTAAGAACATGGTAGTCATCAACAAACAACATTATATATCTATCTCCTTTGTAGCTTTACACTTCTATTGGGCCACATAAATCAATATGCACTCACTCTAGTACTTCTTTGGAAGTGTAGGTTTTGATTTTGAAACTTGACTTGGTTATTGTCCCTAGTTGAACACTATTTGCACATTGTATTGTTAGGCTTCTTTAGTTTAGGCAAACATCTGACTTTCTTCATTTTGTTGATGTTAATCAGATTATCAAAGTTGACATGATATAGCCTTTTGTGTCATAGCCACACATCATCAAATATAACAACAAAATAAGATGCATCTTCCATATCTAGGTAAAATAAGATACTCCTAGTTTTTTCTCCTTTTCCTATCATATTTCCATTAGTATCATAGATTTTTGTAGTTTTGTTTCCAAATTCTACTTTGCATCCTACATTGCCTAAATGTGACACACTTAGTAGATTTTAATTCAATCCTTCAACATAGTATACATTATCACATGAAATTTTCTCTATAAGTTTAATAGAACCTTTTCCTTTGATTAGACATGGAGCACCATTTCCAAATCTAACACTATTTCCATCATATTGAGTAAAGGTAACAAACTTACTTTTGTCTCCTATCATGTGATGTGAGCATCCACTATCTATGATCCATCTATCATTCCTATTAACATAGGTTACTAGTGTTGTTGCCTCATCTTCATCTAATTCATCCTTCATGGCTACATACACTACCTCATCATCATTTTCATTAAAATCCTCTTCTTCAACAATGTAGCACTTTTTGCTTTTGTCTTTGTAATCTTTGTTATCATCTTCTCTTCTGTTCTTGTTCTTGTTGCGTTCTCTATAGTTCTTTTTCTATGTGCATCTTGCAGCAATATGTCCTACTTCATTGCAATTAAAACAAATGATAGGAAGCTTACATTTGAATTTTCCTTTGCGTCTGTGAAATCTTCTAGCCAGCAATGCTTCCAATTGTTTGACATCTTCTTCACTTGTGCTGTTGTCACTGGATGCATACTTTACCTTTTTCTTCTTCTTCTTCGATTTCACTTCCCTAGTATCTTTCAATGATATCTTGGCCTTGAAAGTAGATTCAAGATTCTCAAGTCTATAGTTATCAAAGTTAGACAACTCAAATATAGTGAGTCTTCCCACTATACCTTCAAGAGTTAGTGTATATCTTGGTAAACATCTTAATTCTTGTATGGCTGAAACTCTAATAGTATAGATTAAAAGCAAGGTTCTAAAGAATTTTCTATTAATAGTGTCATCATCTAAATGACCACCCAAACTTGTTATTGCATTTACTACTTCTTTCATTCTAGAGGCATATTGAGCATTGTTCTCACCTTCCTCCTTTTTTATGTCATCAAACTTTCCTTTGAGGCTTTCTCTTTTTACTCTTTGAACATTCTGATCTCCTCCATAAATATTAGTCCAAGCGCAAACTTTCCTACTTAGCAAGTTACTATAAAATCAACATGCAAGAATAAAACATGGAGAATCAACACATAACACAGTGATTTACGTGGAAACCTTATTTGGGAAAAACCACCAGTAACAAGCTACTCAATTCTCACTCTTTTGAAGTGATGCCCTATGCAAGGACTGCCTTGTTAAAGGATACAACACACTGTTAAATGTGACCTGGTTAAATGATTTCAATCACCTTGTTAGAAGTGGGCCTAGTTAGAGGGCTCTAAAACATTCACTTGTAATGCCACCCTATTAAAGGATTTACAAATGGCTATTAAACCAACCTAAGTCCATAGGATTTTACCCTAGCTAATACAATTGTTAGAGAGTAACAATAAGGGCTTTTGATTTGATACAACTCACAACACAACCTGCAGATTTCAAATCTCAATTTAGCTTCACAATTTTTCCTGGCTTTTAGTCATTGTAGCTCTGAAAACTTGTCTTCTTTTCAAGATTCATCTCCTTGAGTCTCCATGCTTGATGTACTAGTGCAATCTCCTCTATGGTCACCTATCGAAGTAGAGTCTATATACTTTTTTCTTCCTCTCACTCAATGCCTTCACCTTGACATCCTATCAACCACTTCAACCACCTGGAAACTCAACAACTCTTGCTTCTTGACTTGTAACTCCTTAAATAGAAGTTTGGAATGCTTTTTCCACTCTAATCTTCCCACTTCTTAATTTTAGTTCGAATAGATTAGGTAAGATTCAATGAATCTACCCCATGTCTTGTTCCTTCTAGAAACATCATGAAGAATCCTCCTGAATTCAGCCAAAAATAGTTTACCTAAACTTCTGTGCCACCAACACATCATCCTTATCCTACATCTAGTTCAAAAAATTCAAGGTAACAAACTTGTCGGCTTAGATTTGGTGAATCTTTGACTTTTCAAATAATGCAGTAGCTCGATGCTATTGAACTTTTGATGCTCATCTCATATTGTGTTACTTGGCACCAACTATGTTTTACTAACTCTCAGTATCTATTGTGGATTCACTCAGCATCAAATAAGTTTTTACTAATGTTAGACACCTATTACGTGCTCGACACCTGAGTTTGCTTGGCTCCTTCTATTTCAGTTGGCTTACACTAGATTTTGCATTTTCTTGGCACTCATTGAAAATCTTCTTGGCATGAACTAGCTTGCTTAGCACCTACTAATGAACTTGGTCAAGCTTTGTAGGTAGCTTTGTTGCAACTTATTCTTCCAAAGTTTCTAAGTATAGCCAACATCTATATCTTCAAGTATATTATCAATACATCATTTTATCATTGTCTTAACTGATCCTTGCACTTCATTACAAAACCATAACTCAAGATTTCCCTTAGGTTCTTTTGTTACATCTTATTGATTAAATCATCTTCATCAATCAACTAAGTGATAGTACTTGGATCTTTTAAGCAATTGTCATTCTAGCAAATAGCAGGTTTGATATTAGTGACAAAACAATGATTGAAAACATTCTTTTATCAACAATCTTCCTCTTTGCAAACAATCTCTCTTCTTCAATAATGATATTTTCAATCAAATTCTAACATTTTTAATGTTAGAATTCAAACATTTATATGCCTTTCTCTTAGTGGAATATCCTAAGAATGTACATTCATCACTCTTTGCATCAAGTTTTCCATGTCTATTATCTTTCAGTATATAACATTTTCTTCCAAAAAATTTGAAATATTTCACATTAGGTGCATAACCATTCCATAACTCAAAAGGTATAATACTTGTACCTTTCTTGACTTGTACTCTTTTCAAGGTATAAAATGTTGTACACTCAACTTCTCTCTAGTACTTAGGTGCAACATTATTCTCCATTAGCAATGTCTAGGAGTAGTCCACAATTGATCTAATCCTCCTTTCATCTATATTATTTTGTGAGGGGTCCTTAGTGTAGAAATATATCTCTTTATTCCTCTATCATTGTAGAATATGTTGAATTCTTCATAAATGAATTAACCTCCTCTATCAGATCTCAAACACTTTAATCTTTTAGTTGTTTCCTTTTCAACTCTAGCCAAATACCACTTAAACATTTGAAATGCATTAGATTTTTCTTTAAGAAAAAACACACTCATCATTTTAGAGTAGTCATCAACAAATAGAATAAAATATTTCTCACCACAGTATCTTTGTGCTCCAGTAGGTCCACAAAGGTCAATATGAACCAACTCTAAAATAACATCAGAAGTATAGGTCTTTCTCTTGAAACTAGACTTTGTCATTTTTCCCAATTGACATTCTTTACACATCACATTATCAAGTTTCTTCAATCTTAGTAATCCTCTTGCTTTATTCATCTTACCAACTTTTACCAAATTATCAAAGTTCACATGACATAGACTCTTATACCATAACCATATATCATCATATTGTGAAAACAAGCATGTATTATCATATAGGTCTAGATAGAACAAGTTACCTCCTATTCAGTCTCCACTTCCAATCAATTCAATAGAACTATTGTTGATCTTAGCCTTCTTGTGTTTAAATTCAACTTTGTAGCCTAAAATATTCAACTATACCACACTCAATAAATTGTAGTTAAGTCCTTCAACCCAATAGGGATTATCACATCTAATCTTATTAGTCAATCTTATTGATCCTTTACTTTTTACAAGACATGGTGCATCATTACCAAACTTAACACTACCTCCTTTATAATCTAAGGTTTCAAACTTACTTTTATCACCAATCATGTGATATGAGAAACCACTATCAATTATTTGTCTATCACCTTTTCACACATATGAAATAAGTACAATTTTCTCATCTTCATCAAAATCATCTTTCATAGAAACATAAACAACTTCTTCATCATGACTATCAAAGTCATCATTAATCTCTTATTCAACAATATAACAAGGTTTCTTACCTTTTCCCTTTTAGTCTTTATATCCTTTGTTTTCTTTTCCATGTCTTCTTCCTTTGAACTTTTTGTCTTTCCTTTCATCCTTGTCATCCATGTCATGACATCTTGTAGCAATATGATCAACTTCATTGCATGAAAAAAAGATTATGGGAAGTTTACCTTTGAATTTTACTTTTCCTCTTGGTAGTATCCTAGCCATTAATGCTTCAAGATCCTGAAGAACATCATTAGAAGATTTACTCTCACTATCCTCATAATTTCCTTTCTTCTTCTTAGACTTATGTAAAACCAATTAGGACTTCAAAGAAAATTCAATACAAGGAGTAGTAAAATTATGAAAATTTGACAATTCAAAAGTAGTAAATCTACCAACTAGACTATCCAAGGTTAAATTATTACCAAGAGTACATCTCAATTCTTGTATTACAGACATGCTAATAACATAAATAGGAATTAAGGTTCTCATTACCTTGTTGATCATAGTATCATCACTGATCTTTCCATCATCTCATTGAATAGAATTCACAACTTCTTTGATTCTTCCAACATATTAAGAAATGTTCTCACCTTCGACCATATTCATGTCATTGAATTCTCATCTCAAGATTTTTATTTGGCTCTTAGTAAATTCTTATCTCCTCCATGGATCTTTGCCAACTTTTCTCACATCTTCTTTGCAGTATTGCAGTCCTTTATGTCATCCAATTCTAAGTAGCTTAGGGAAGACACAATCTCCAACATTGTATGATTGTGCTCTTGTTTCTCCTTTATCTACTGAGATGTCATAAGTGCAATTACTATTATGTATTCATTGTCTAGGTAGTATACTGTCAAATTTTCAATTCCAAAAATGTGTAGCCTTATCAAAAATTTCCATCCAGGGTAGTTCTCCTTATTCAAATTGGGTATCTCCTTCCTATACTTCTTGATATTTAGGTTTAAGTCCCTTCAAAATTTTTCTTACAAGCACCAACAACTCTAATGCAAATTTTTAGAATGATCTAGAATAACTAGGGGGGGGGATCAGTTATCCTTGGGTTTAGATGTACCAATTAAACTTTTGAATAGTTCAAATAACTTAGATCTAATCTTTAATCCATTCAATCTCTATAGCAACTTATTAGTAACATAAAATTGCAGTACACTGTCCCAATAACTAACTTGTATAATGTAAAACATCTCAAATAACATCCACATAAGTAAGACAACAAGATTTAACATGGGAACCCAATTTGGGATAAACCACTAGTAACATGTCACTAATTTTTTACTCTTCTAAAGTGAACAATGTTAGAAGCCAACCCTATAAAGGTTACAATACACACTGCTAGGTGTGACCTTGTTAAAATATTTAATCGCCCTATTAGGAATGATCTTGTTAGAGGGCTTTAGAACACTCTATTAGAATGTCACCTTGATTAAAGAATTTTAACTAATATAACGTTTAGGAAGTAATAATATATTGATCTAATAAGTACAACTCACTTTGTAGATATAGGTCACAATGTAGCTCATCTTCTAACTCACTAACTAAACTCCATTAATGTATCCATCATTCTCTCTGATCTACTTGGACATCCTTCAAGCAATCACTCTTCACCTTAGCTCCTCTCCTTCTTCTCAGTGTTCTTCTCTATTTCACTAATCAAAAAAATTAGAAACTACTGACCTCAATAGGTTAATCCTTATGCCTCCTTAAATAGGTAACTTTGATCTTTTTCCACTTAAACACCCTATTGATCTTAGGGTTATAATTAGATTGAACACATATAATTAATCTATTCACCTTCTCATTGATCTTCTTCCTTTCTAGAAACTTCTCTTCAAATCCAAGTCTTTGATCACTCACCTAACCCTTTTCTTTCATTAAATAATCTAGCTCATTAATCCTTATCTTTCACACATCTTGACTAATCCAAAATTTCAACTGTGTCAGCTAGGAATCTTAATTCCTTCACAAAATAATAAATTCTAACACTCTATAAATATTGTTTTCCTTGGCCTCAACCATCACTAGATAACTTGGTCAATCCTAATTTTATTTCTTGGCTTACACTGAATTTGATCAATCCAAATTTTTTGATACTTTATCTTTATTGATGCTTGGTTGACACTATATTTGCTTGGTTTGTACTGTTCACTCGATTGACACTAGCATAGCTCGACTTCAACTATAAGTTACTTAATCTTCTTCTTTGAGGCTCAGTTTAGTCTATGTATTTGGTTCTTCATTGGTCATCTCTTCTAGGCTTTAACCCAACTATCTTCTCCATTAATGTTATGATTAAACAACACATTATCGTGTCAATGTCTAATTGATCAAGTGCTCATTGTAATTCTACATAACTAAACATTTAAACTTGGTCTTCTTGTTATCTCTTCTTCTCAAATCCTCTTCATCAATCATCTTGATATGACACTCTACTCAGGTCAAAACTATCTCACCAATAAGGTTTGACATCAATGAAAACATAACAATTGTTCCAATTGTAGTTTCCAACAATTAACATTACTAAATCTCATTACACCCATTTTTCACTTAAATATTTTGGTGAACCCAATGTTTCTCCTATTTTTGAAATTGGAGTTAGATCCCTTGATCTACCTTAATTTGTATCAATTTCATCTAAATATTTCATTAAACCCAACACATATCCACCTTTCAATTTTGGAGTTAGATTCCTTGATCTATCTTATCTCATTTCTTACATTGTATTTTTACCTTACTTTTGGTGAACCTAACGTTGTGTACTTCTTTCTTGGAGTTAGATCTTCCTTTTAGATTATATTTTTGCATTGGACATTTAATTTCACTTGGTGAACCGAAAACATCTTTGCTTTTTCATTTTTTGCAGTTAGATTTTGATATATTTGTGTGGTTATATCTTTATTTTTATGCTCTTTATTACATTTACATTGGTGTGGTTAGACACATTGGAGTCTTCTTTTGTGATCTCATATTTTATGAGCTTTGTTACATTAAGTCTAACCTCTAGAATTACTGTAACGAGAATCCATATACTCATAGCCTCTTTTGATCATAATTCCTCTTTTCTTCCCATGAACCATGACGACACTAATATTTTTCTGCATGATCTCAATCCTATTATAGAGAATAAATATTATCATTCCTGCCATGATAAATATTAATCCTTAAGAGTTTCTCCTTCCTAAGTTCATAAGTGCTCTCATGAATTAGCTTGTGCAAGAGAATAAAAATCTTGATAGTGTTAGAACTATTAATGATATTAAGAAGATTAATAATCATTATGATAATGACATCTCTATCTTACATGATATATCTCATCTTATTAACACTCATACTAACACTTTGAAAAAATGTGTGCAAGATTCAGGATACATTCCTCTTTCCACAATTGTTGAACCTTTTATTTCCTATTTCCACTACTATTCCTAGCATTCCTACATATGCTCCACCCCTCATGAAAACTTATATAGAAGTTTCTAATCCTCTAAGTGTTGGTCTCCCTAACACTTTAGCTCCCTCAAGTCTTCCCCCTACTTTTGTACCTTCATAATTACCTTCATACAATGTCATTCCTTTCTCATATTCCAATCCTCTTCTTGCTCATTCTAATCCTCCACCAACATCCTTATATTTTCCTTCCACTTATTACTACTTTCCCAGTACATCCAATATGCATATGCCTACTATTGCATCTTCTAATCCTACCATTAGTAGCTTCATTAAAACCATCATTTATTTGCAACAATAAGTGTCTCAATTCTCTCAATCTAAATAAGCATCCCTACATGTGACATTGTTAATTCCCTTTCCTTAGATATCCTTCATGTTGTTATTCCACAACATGTTGAGGTACCTTATCTTGAGACTTATAATGGTAATGGTGAATCTAATGATTCATGTTAGGACTTTCCAAACTACATTTAGTGATTTTTCTCATGACCATAGGCATATGACTAAGTCTTTCATACATATCTTAGGGATAAATATTTGAAATGATATTTCTCTTTATCCCCTTATTCAATTGACTTATTTTAAACACTTACTAGTTCTTTCACTCAATAATATCAAAAAATATCAGTCCTCAATTTTTTTTGACTGATTTAATGCATTGTAATCACTTGGTTAAAGAAAATGTTAGTGACTTTATTGATATATTTAAACACTTATGTTCTCAAATTTATTATCCATCACCTGATCATGATATTCAACGTATATTTATTTCAAATTTACAAAAAAAATCAGAGATAAGATTCTTCATACTTTATCATGTGCCTAATCATGATATTTAATATCTTTCCCTAATGTTATAGACTAATATTAGGGGGGCACATGGCACCCTTGATGTTGACTTCTCCAGCATTGTATTCTTTGTGTGTCTATGTTGTATGTTCCCCCATGTTATTCTCTTTGTTATATGTTTTGCCTAGACTTCTTTAGATGATTCTTGTTGTTCTATTGAAACAAGATGATAAAATAATCGAACATGTTCTAAATTATTCTATTTGTACCTCTCTTATTCTAAATTTTGTTATGTGTTATGTCATACACGTGCTAGTGTTTGTATATGTTTCCTTGTATAGTCTTCTTGGATGCTTGCAACATGGTGGAACTAGTGCTTTCTGGTCTATGTGTTGCTACCCCAATAAAGACTCTTCTTCATATATGTTACATGTCATTTCCTCCACTGTGTTGTAGTTCTACTCCCTTTGGGGGATGATGACATTTGATACCTAATATAATATTATATATTATTATATGATCATACTAATACCAAAGTTATTAGATCCTTTTTTTCCCTCTCTTTTGTCATGTGTTTATTTCCCTTGAATTGTTCTCTCTCAAGGGCATTTCATAGTGGAGACATTCTTAGTAGATGCATGTATGATTTCATTAAAATTATTATTCATGTTAAGACATTCAAAATTTCTTTAGTGTGGGGGCATACACTCCTTTCACTTTTTTTAGACATGCACGCTAACAATTTTGTTTCCTCTATTGAACTACTAAAACTTCATGGGAGCTTTTTTTTTGTTCTTTTATATCCTTCTTTGGATTAATAACATTATCAGAGGTCAGATCCTTTCTCTTGATTTATCTTTGGATTACCGATAGTCTAAGAGGCCTCATCATTTTTTGATCCTTCTTTTGACTATTAATAGTTTGGGAAACTAGATCATATTTCTAACCCTTTATGGATACACACATCCTTATGCCTAGTTCATTTTCTCGATTCTTCTTTTTGGGACATGGATTTCCCTTAAGGATGAATCCTTTTAATGGACTGAATAATATCCCATACATACTTTCTAGAACATTTAATTCATCTTTGATGGGTTAAGTGTGCCACAGAAACTTGCTAGACCATTGAACACCATCTTTTTTCATAGCACACACCTTTTTTTTTGTATGTGTAGTTCACAATAAGGAACACAAACCTTATTAGGTGATTGGCTACACTTTCTTGTAAGTGACCTCCCTCTTATTTTTTCTTTGGATGTGAAAAAAATCAAGTCTCTTAGGATCTTGATGTTCTCTTTGCCTCCCTAGCCATGATAGTATCAACTCTTTCTTTTGATCTACTTTATCACTAGTTTGAGGCTACTCACACTAGTCCTTCTAAAATGGGGGACACATATACCATCTTAAAATGGATGCAATTATTATTGAAGAATTTTTATCTCTTGTCCTTTATTAAACTTATGGACCATGGATGGGCTCATGCTCAATCATCTTTTTCCCTTGTTCTTTACCTCATTTCTCAGTTTTACCAATGTAGCCTCTAAGATGTCAAGGTTGGATTCCCGTGGACTAACCCTAGAACAGGCTGTCAAAGTTGACCTCTTTTGGAATAGGTCAAGTTAAAAAGTTGACATATTCCAGAATAGGTCAACTTAAAAAGTTGACATATTCTAGAATAGGTCAACTAAGTTGACCTATTCCCTAGTGATTTTGGATCTTAGACCTAATTTTGTCTTGGGATTTTAAACTTAATAGTTAGGTTATCATGCCTATTTTCTTTTCTTTTGTGTCAAAAAATTGGTATAAATGGAATCCTAGGCACCTCATTTTTAGATCAAGAAACATCAAAAGACAACTAAGACTTCCACAAGAATTGTCTAGCAACCAAGAAACCACAAGGTAAAAAACATTCAAGCGAGGAAATTTTCATCAAGCGTTCAAGGTGTTTGGAGATTCAAGGATTATTCATGAGCATTTCCTCTTCAAGATCTAGCATTTTTTTGGCCATAAAGGGAGCATATCTACATTGAGGCATTCATTTTCTTCTTCATTGATGCACTTTTACAACCATGGACCCATTACACAACTTTGGTAGATCCATTGTATGTGTGGAGATATCCTATGCTCCTTATTGTAAGTTCAACATCTATAATAGTCAAATCCTTATTGACAAGGGTTTATATGCACAATGTGAATATTTATATTTTCCTTTCTTTTGTTTAAATATTTACATTTCATTTTCAAGGCCAATTCCTCAATTTAAGGCTTGACCAAGCTAATCCTTCATCCACCAAAAACTAAAAATGAGATTTTTTGTATGTAGAAGAAAGTTAGCAAAATTGCAGTTACAGATTTGGAGAGCATTCATCAAGCTATTTCTAAAGATGTTGGTTTGAAGTTTCTATAGAACTAGGAACACAATGACATTATCACCCTCTTCTAGAACACAATGACATTTTTAACCTATTCTTGGAGCCCTATGAAAAAACTCCCTTATGGGGTTTTGGGTTGTCATCACAAATTTGTAGACAAAAGCTCCCTCACTATTTCAGATCCATGATTTTAAGAGAAAAAAAACACATTCCTCTCATAATTTCATAGTGAGACCTATATCAGTAATTTCATCTTTTGGTCTAGACCTATATTTGAGTCTAAATTGGGTTGATCTCTTACATTTAGCACCTAGACCTATCTTATACTTCACATTTAATCAATTAAATCAATTACAATTTTACATTTACGCATCTTTAATCAAATCTACATTGTATGAAAGAGGACTTTCTTATGTACTTCCTTGTTATTGGTTTAAGTTTAACATTAGCATCCCTTTTATTATAGTTTTTAGAATAACTAAGAGACGGGGGTGAATCAATTACTCAAGGTCTGCTGTGTATCCTATTGTAACTCTATCTCTATTGTATATTGATAAACAAAATTACTAGTAGTTCATGGTCCTAAGATAACAAACTTGTTGAATGAAAACATGTAAATGTAAAACACCATAAAACATTCAACACAAGTTTGACACTAGGATTTAACATGGAAACCCAATTTGGGAAAAACCACTAGCAAAATTCTTTTGAAGTGAGCTACATTAGGAACCAACCTTGTTAAAGGTTACAATACATACTATTAAATGTGACCTCGTTAGAGGATTTAATCTCCCTATTAGGAGTAGCCTTGTTAGAGGACTTTGATCATTCCATTTAGAATGTCACCTTGGTAAACGATTTGCGTAGATTATTAAGTTCTTCAATTATTTTTAGGTCAACCTTTGATTAAAATGATTTCAATTCAAATTTTTTACAATGAGTAGAAAGAAAACAATAGGGTTTGATATGTATAATTACAACTCACTTTGTAGTTTTAGATCTCTATTTAGTTCATGTGTTGTTTCCCTGATAATACTTCCTTGTCACCTCTATTCTTGATTTGATTGGCAACCCTTCAAGCAATCATCCTTCTCTTAACAACAAACTTAAGCCTTCTGCTTAGATTTTCTTATCAACTTTGGTAACTTTTTTTTCCCTCTCACTAGAAACATGCACATTTTATTTGCCCATCTCTTTGCATCTCACACTTCACACTTATATTAACCCTTCATGCTCTCTCTCTCTCTCTCTCTCTCTCTCCAATTTTTTTTTTGCACCTCCTTAAATAGGCGATTCTAGTCTTTTTCTATTTTCTATGATCACTATAGATCTTAGGGTTTGCAATTTGATTCATCAGGTTCATTGTATATGTTCATCTTCCTCCTTTTCTAGAAACTTATCATTTAATTCATACATTAGATATTATACCTAATCCTCTCCTTGAATTAAATGATCTAACTCATCAATATTATCTTCAACACTATTTTCATATCCCAAGAAATCAATTGAGTCAGCCAAAAATCATGATTCCTTCATATGCATTTTCAAAAAAAAATGTTACTTGACCATCACTAAGTTCTAACACTCGGTCATCACTAAAATTCTCAGTAGCTATAGAGCTTGGTATCAACTATCACTTGGTTGATATTGATGCTCGGTCAACACTAAAATTGCTCGACTTGTACTGGAGCTTGGTTGACACTAGAATCACTTGGCATGAGCTTCAAAATTCCTTTAATTTTTACTCTCTTTCTCAGTTAAGCTTTACATAAGTGATATATTTTGAATTTTATTGTAAAGACTTGAACATCAACATGATTTGCACATTCAGATTGTCTTTCCATAGTCTAGCTAATCAAATGTCTATTGTAGCTTCCTTTTCATAAGTCAATATTTCCTCTAGGTGCTTTTTTTATGAACAATCTCTCAAATCCTCCTCATCAATCAAATAGATATGAAATTTAGACTATATTATTTGATATGTTAATAGCACTTGTGTTATCACAATAGATAATCACTAGATTTATAATTTCTTCTTTCATTCACTTTGGTAATTGTTTGATCCACATAATGTTTAAACAGTTCATTGCAAAAGCCACATACTAGGCTTCAATTGTTGATTGGGAAATATAGTTCTATTTCTTGCTTATCCATGACACCAATACATTTCCTAGAAAGAATGCATCTCTACTAGTGTTTTTTCTATCATCAATATTTCCCACCCAATTAGAGTTAGTGAATACCTTCAGTTCAAATCTATCACTCCTTTTGTAATACAGTCCATAATCTTTTGTACCTTTTAGATATCTCAATATCCTTTTCATTTCCATCTTGTGATTCTCCTTAAGATTTCCTAAAAAATATAGCAACTATTAAGACTTCTATGAACAACAAATTGCAATTTTCCAATCTTTGATGACTTATGTCTTGTAGACATAGGTGTGCTCATTGGTCTTGACTCTTCCATCGCAAAATTTTTAAGTATCTCCTTAATATATTTGGACTAGGTAATGAAAATGCCAAACTTCATTTGATATACTTGCAATCCAAAAAATAATTTTATTTTATCAAACATTGACATCTCAAATTCCTTCTTCATTTCATCAGCAAGTGATTTGCAAAGTACTTCCTTTCCTCCAAATATAATATCATCAACAAAGATTTTAGATAGTAGTACTTCATTTTTCTTACCAGTCTTCAAGTATAGATTACTATTATCATTTCTCCTTTCAAAACCAATCTTCACTAAGTAATTATGAAGTCTTTCATACTATGCTCTTGTGGCTTGTTTCATTCCATATAGAGATTTGTTCAGTTTACATACCATATTTTTCTTATCTAGGTCCACAAATCATTTAGTTTGTTCTATGCAGACTTGGAATCCATCTGTTATACCTTCAAATTCTTGTAGGTTGAATATGCAAGCAGAGCAATCTTGCAATAGGAGCAAAAGTTTCTCTATAATTAACTCCTTCTTCTTGAGTGTATCCTTTGCATACCAATATTTCCTTGTTCTTTGTTACTTCACCTTTCTCATTCAACTTATTCCTAAAAAACCACTTTGTTCCAATTAATTTTTTTCATTTTGGTGATCTTAGTACTAGGGTCTAGGTTTTGTTCTTCTCAATTTGTTTAATTTTGTTGCCCCACTTTTCATCCTGTACCCATGTTGCAAAGTGGAAAATTATCTTGTGTCTTAGTTTATATTGGTTATGCCAAAGTCTAGTTCTTTCCCCTCAAGTGAAAATTTTCTCCATCGAGTTTTTCATCTTTTCTTTTCCCCCGCATTACATAACCGGGTGGGTTTTCGTTGTTTTTGTGAGTTTGTGGGTAGTCTAGAACTTAATTTGATGGAGATTCTTGGGTCATGTAGTGATTTTAACAAAGTTATTTATGAGGATGACCTTATTTGTGACTTATCATAGTTGGTACATAAAGAAAATGAAGTTCGTGAAAAACCCAACATTGCCTTCCCCTCAATGGATTTTTGACCCATGAAGGTGATTTTTTGCAAAGATGAACAAATGAGGTTTACAAGCTAAAGCAAGGAAGAAATGAGTTGTCTTATGAATAGATATTCCTTGCATTATAGTATTCCACCTTGGAAGTCGCTTAGAATTCATCATAGTGCTTAGAATCATAGCTAGTGGAAAACTCTGAAGTAACTTCTCCACGGCAAGCTTTTGACCCATAAAGTTAGTTTTTCGACAAAGGATTTTATGAGAGAGAAAAGGAAGCAAGTGGGTTTCTTTTTCACTTTTGCAACCCTTTTGAGATTTTCTAAAGCTTAGAGGCACATTGACTTAGAGGGTAAAGTGAAAATAAAGTCAAAGGTGGAAAAACATAAGTTACTTTCTCCTCAACAGGTTTTCAACTCTGGAAAGCAATTTTCCACATTTGTTGAAAAATCACTTCTGCAAGTATGTTGGGCTCATAGATCGATCATAGGATACTTAAAAATGATAATGGAAGCAAGTTAATCACATTTGGGAAGGTATTTTAAGCAGAATCAGGCTGAGCCGATTTTGCCTTATGGAGTACTCCATTCTTAATTCTTTGGAACTTGGTGAAAAATGGGAAAGTAAGTATGCAATTAAAGAAATTTACTGCTGGGTCAACAGAAATAGTGAAAAGACATGGAGAAATCCTGTTACAAACGTCCACATTTACTAATCTAACAAATTCATCCTTTAATTCACTCGTGTGACGTAGATCTTCAAGATCAATGGGTGAATTAGGATTTCTATATAGAGATGAACATAACAGATTTTCAAATTAATACTCTCTTTATTGAACTATTATGTTGTTGAATTGAATAGTGTTTCCAAAGCTCTCACAGTTGTGAAGTTCTATTCTCTGCACTACTTTCAATTTTAAGATTTCAATTCATCTCTATCTTAGATAAGATGGCAATTAGATTTGTTGGATTCGATGGACTAAATGGAATTAGGTCAACATTATAGAATGTTATAGACATCTCACTCCATTTCTTCGACATGCAAGATTTTCAAAGGAGGTTGAGGATGGAGCCAATCCACCCTATAATAGAAAATCTCTAAGGAAGTAGGCTAGTGGAGGCAACTTGATTTCCTATGGCAGTTCAAGCTCCTAAACTAATTGTTGAATGCATAAATCATCACAATTCGGACACTAAACAAATTTTTCTACTTGATCATATAGTTTTAATCTCGATTGATAGAAAAACTATAATAAATTGCCTCTAGATTCCAAAGAGAGAAGAGGTTTCCAAATGGACAATAGGAGGAGCCATGCCCAATTTCTCTTTGAAGGAAATGGTGTGGTGAAAGGAAATTATGAGGTCCTAGTTCCAAAAGCCACAAGGAGCTAAGAGTAAGGTTCCTAAGACTCTTTTCGGCACCGATCTCAAGCCAGAGATCGTAGACATTATGGTCCTTTTACATCGATTGAAAGGTGAGGTAGAAGTACTCAATTTTGTTGAATAGTATTTCTTTTGGTACAAATCATCTATTTAGATACACATTATGTTGATTGGGCATATGAGGTAAGTGAGCATCTATCCAGAGTCCTCAGTACCACAAGTTCTACAATACCTTCTACATGTCTTCTTTCCTAATTTATATGTTATCTTCTCTACAATTGTGGCCATGCCTTCATAGAATAGAGAATTTCACTGATGATGTGAAAAGTTATAAATTTTATCCATGCTTGCAGTTAAGAATAATTATGCAGAATATGTCAGAGTTAATGACTCATTTACAATGAGGATTTGCAGGGAACTCCAAGGATGCCCAGAGAGGAGGTTCAGCCCAGAAGCAATGGAAACCATCAGTCAGTTTGGTTGCTACTTTATTCAATTCTCATCCTTTTCATATTTGCATCTTGCAGCTTTTGACGAATTTCTTTTAAAGTTACCCAGATACCCAAGTGACATGATTGTGCTGATAGAGATTGTGAGACAAGCTATCCAAGTGAATGTGTTGAGTGCCAATTTAAAGAAGGGGTATGAATTCCCTATGAAGGTTGAGGCTTATAGTTGTGAGTCTTAGTTTGATGCCAAAAATATGCTCAAGGCATTTGAGACTAAGTAAAAGTTGGAAGAATATGAGGTTGTGAGACCTATGTTCGACCCAAATGGATATGCAACAGTGGTGCTACAAATTGGGAGTGTGATCAAGCATGTCACCACTATAGAAGATTATTGGGTAGATTGCAAAGATGAGTTGGAGAGATGAGATCGTGTTTTCACCAGGCTCACAGTGGAACAAGTGAGGACATATGGCATTGATCTTAATGTTGAAGGATTAGAGGATGATGGTCAAAATATGTATAGTAATACATATTTGACCAAGTTAAGGGGGATTCCTATCAGTTCTAAACCATGTGTAGATGTGGAAGAGAATCTTGATATCATGATGGCTAGGATCATCATAAGAATGGGGAAATGGGTTGAGTGGACAACCAGGAAGAGTCAAAGAAATGGTGCAGCCACTCAAACTTCTCTGGCAGCTACAACACCTACTTCATCTTAGAGTGCTATAGTGGGTGGGACCATAGCTTCCACTTAAGGGCTAGCTCAGCCTTTAGGTAGATGTGATCAACCTCTAGATAAGAATATTCCTATCACCCAGACCTCTCATGATGGTTCTCTCCCTGTTATAGGAACCTAGGCTAGTATAAGGAGAAGAAAATGGAGGATAGTGTCTCCACTCTAGTCCCCTCCCCTCATATCACTCTAGTCCCATCTCCTCACACTACCCCTGTTCCTTCTCTGCATACCACTCTAGTTCCATCTCCTCACCATAGCTGCATTCCATAAGTAAGTGCTTCACTTTTGAAGCCAAGTAGTTCCCCTATACAGATAGTAGACCTAGGGGATGGAAAGAGTAGTAGTAGCAAATATACTGAGTCAGATGAGGAGACAAAGAAGACTTCAAAAATGGAGAAGGGCCAAACTTCTTCTAGGCTCATCTCAAAGGATTCAAAAAATCCTTTCTCTTCAACTACTATAATAATGAATCTAGTGAAGAAAAAGATGTTTAGTATTGAATCACTCAGAATGGCTTCCAAAGTGATAGGAACAGATTCCTGGTTGGAAGACACTTTAGAAAGGAAGAGAAAGAGAAAGGATGAAAGTGTTTCTACAAAAGAAACTATATCTCATCTGTTTCATTTCGGGATTGCATTGACAAAGGTTAAGAAGTAAAAGACTTTGTCAATACTTGGGCAAGATCCAAAAACAAGGCACTTGATGATGGAAATAGCCAAGCCAAATAAAGGAGGGAGAATTGAGGACTTGATGCTTGATGATTTCACTCTGCATTCAATTGATCTAAGAGAGGCCATACATGACACAAAGGTTGGCTTGTGGAGGTCAAGTAATGAAGTAATTGAAGGACAATTAGAAAGTCTTAAGTTATTAAAGATCAAGATGAAAGAGGAGATAGAAGAATTGAACAAATTTATCAAGCAACTAGTCACTCCATTAGCAACTATCTCTAGTATGTCTGTGACCCAGACTCCTACCACAGCTGAAGTGCAAGCCCTCATTTCCCAGCTCCAAGAAGATAGGCATTATGGCTAGATTGGTAAAGAATGGATTTAGAGACTCAAATCAGAAGGAGTTTCTCTCATAGATCAAATTGGAAATGTTATCCTCAAACTAGAGATAGAAAAGGACATCTTGTCTAATAATAATACTCTGGGTGGAGAAAGAGTCGGATGTGATGATTGCATCTCCCTTTTAAAGATGATCATCCAATTGAAAGTGAAAGAAGTAGTTAAAGAAAATATTTTGAAGAATGGAAATGAACCTCTATTTGAATGGCTCCAAAGTATACAGTTCAAGCTAGAAATGATCCAGGTAGCTGAGAAGGGACTTAAGGAAATAGAAAATTAAGTATAGAAGACTCAAGATAGAGGATTCAAACTTATGAGAGAGCTACACACTAATTCACAAACCAGTGGTTAAGGAAAGACTCTCATTAGAGTAGATGTATTGAAAAGTAACTTCTCTTCATTTTTGGATAATCTATCTGGAGTGACTTCCAGTAGTCAAAATAGAATTTTAGAACTCTAGACGCTCAGTGGTTGTATACATGTGGCCACAAAGGAGTTGTCAGATCAATTGAATGCTGTAAAGGAGTTGGCAAGGGAACATTCAAAATGGCTCTTGAGATTTACTAATATACACATTCCCAACCACGAGGAGCTAATCCCAATACTGGTTGCTGCTAAAGCATATAGGGTGAGAACAAAAAAGGGGAAGAAGTCTAAATGATTCATATTATGCCCCTTTTCATTTTCTTTTGTAATTTTGTAAGATGACAAACTAGTACCTTGCCATTTGTCATTCTCAGTAGATGAACCGCTTAAGCTTCCATTGTAATGGTCATCTCAAAAAATCTATATGTATGAAATTAAAAGATTAATAAAAGGTCAAAAAAATTTTGGTGTGAAGTGCTCTTTGTTGAAGAGACAAATGAATGGTATTTTATGTCAATCATTTTCTATTCTAGCAATGTTATATTTAGTTTATGTTTTCTCTTTTGTTTGAATTGAGACGAGGGAAAAATAGAGTTTTACCTCCCCTATTTTGGGGGAACGAACGAATGTAATAGGTGTTGTTATTGTTCATTCAAAGAGAAATCCCTTTAGTGTTTTCAATTGATTAATCGTAGTTCAGGTTCAAATTTTCTTAGTTTAGTATCTATTATTATTTAGATAAGTTTTATGAATTCATAAGATGTGTGAGTGCATAAAACCATTTTAGTATTGAGAAACTTCCATTTTCTTGAGTTAGATTCTATTTAGGTCTGGCTTGGTTATACCTCTTCTTTTCAAAGGTTAAGAACATACCCCCCAAAGTGATTTAGGAAGAAAATAGAATTCATTCATAATCCATTCTAGGGAGATGTACCCACCAATTCAAAGGAAAGCCAAATCATCTACAAGTAGCTTTCCAACTATTAGTGATTAGATATTGTTTTGAGTTGGGCATTTAAGAGTAATAATCTGAAAGAAAAAATATGTTTACCAACAAAATTCTTCATTCATTTCTTGGATCGAGTCCTCATTGTCTAGAGCATCCTTCACTAATTTAGATTCAACTTCACAAAGTAAACATGTGTCATCTTTGAGTCCTTTTCTTGTAATAACACTTGATTCAACATCCCCAATGATTTGTTTATGTTTATGACATATTCTTACATATTTAGCTAGCACAAGTGGTCTACTTCTTTGTTCTTCAATAGGTTCATCTTGAAAGATAATCTCAGGCTCATTAATTCTCTCTTGTTCAGGTCCTAGATTAGATTTTGCATGTTTGACATTATTAATCTAATGTTTGGAATTGCCTGTCTACAACTTGACATCTTCTATCTATTTCTCGATACCCACTATCTGTTGCTTGGCAACCTGTCATTGCATCTTGGTATGTCTTATCTATTGAGGAACTGCGATTTTATTTTCTTGTTCAGTGGGAGTGCTTGGTGCATCATCATCCACATATAAATGTATTATAATCTTCAAGTTCTATTTTACATTCAATATTATTTCTTTCTACAAATTCATCAATTTTCACATTTATACTTTCCACAACTTTTTTAGTTTAGAATTCAAACACTTATAAGCTTTACTCTTCGTGGAATAACATAGGAATATACCTTCGTCACTCTTTGAATCAAATTTTCCATTCCTATTATCTTTGGATATATAACATTTTCTTCTAAATATTTTGAAATATTTCACATTAGAAGCATATCCATACCATAGTTCAAAAGGTGTAGCATTTGTACTTTTTCTTGATTTGTACTTTGTTTAAGGTATAGACAATAGTAATGATTGCTTCTCTCCAATATTTGTATGATACATTCTTCTCCATCATCAATGTTCTTGCACAATCCATTATTGATCTATTTATCCTTGAATCAGTCATTCCATTCTAAGGAGGGGTCATTGGTGCTGACATATGTCTTTTAATTCCTCTATCATTGCAGAATATATTGAACTCATTGGAAATGAATTCACCACCTCTGTCAGATCTCAAACACTTTAGACTCTTCCCTATTTCTTTTTCAACTCTACAAAAATACCACTTAAATAACTAAAAAGCATCATATTTAGCTTTGAGAAACATCATAGTTGTCATCCTAGAGTAGTCATCAACAAATAGAATAAAATCCTTATCTCTGTAATAGCTTTGAGCATTAATAGGTCAATATGACCCAATTCCAAAATATCACTAGATGTATATGTTTTGCTCTTGAAACTAGACTTTGTCATTTTTCCCAATTGACATTGTTTACACATAGCATTGTTAGGATTTAGTTTTGGCAACCCTCTTACTTTCTTCATTTTACTAATGTTCACCAAATTATCAAAGTTTACATGACATGTAATGCCCCGCCAAGGGATCCAAAGAATTAACCTAAAATTTTCACTAAGTTTAGTAGCATTTTTTTTTTTGAAAGTAAATACCACATATAACTTAAGCACCATAATGGAAGCAATAAAAATGTCCATCTGAAAGTAAACATAACATACATAACAGATTACATTCTTTAAGATCCCTTAATGTTGAATTACATCTACAAACATCTAACATACATGAATCCATCTAGTACAACATCCACATGAAATAATAATGATAAGTCCAATGTTTATACATTACATTTCAAATACTCATCATCCACTGTACATGTCACAGGGTATGACAAGCTCAAAGAATATACATACATAGAATAAGGTACATCATCCCATTCTAATCCATGATTCATCAAAGTAAAGATAATCGCATGATACATCATCATAGAAGACATATACATCCATCATAAAGATCAAACATAATAACTAAGTGCACGGTTCCTCCCAACCGTTAATATATATTTGTTAAAATCTGAATTATATATCCTTAGGCGAAAAAGTTTTAAACCAAATCGCAAAACTCGAATGGGGATTGCGTAAGTGATTTTTTAAAAAATTATATACATATTTTGCATTAATTCAAGGGGGAATGAGACCCGTACCCCCACTACGGTCGCAGTGTACCACTGTCGCAGGCCCTACGACCGCAGGGTCCTGCGTATTGACAGACTATTATGTTATGTGAATGTTTATAATATTTGCCATATGTAATCATTTTTAATTGTTATCGAATTTTACATGTGTTAAATGGTATTAATTGAATTTTCTAATTCGATTTTATTTAATGTAAAAATAATTTATATATTCATATGTATATATTTAAATATAAATATGTATATATAAGTATGTATATAGTATGTAAATATGATTATTAATAATTTGTTTTATAATTTTATAACTGATAAATGATTTACATCAAAGGTTCATGTTTTAAATTAATTGTTTTATATGAAATTTAATTGTTAGTTTGGTGGGGGACATTTTGAATTAAAATTATAATTGAAAGATGGATTTTAAAGAATATTTGTATTCATTCAAAACGTATAAATGTTCCTCCAATTCTTTCTCTAAACTTGGAAACGTAAACCGAGACTTTTGCATTTAAATTTGAGTTGTAAACTTAGCAAAACGAAAACATGTGTTTGCATTGTGTAATCTTTATGCTATTGTTTTGGGTTTCGGGTTGACTAGTGTTGACCAGTATAGGATGTCTACCAGAGGCTCAGGGGATTATGTGATTGTGATGTCATGATGATATTTTAATCTCGATCTTTATAAACCCAACCATGGTTATGTGATGGAATGCTCTATGTATTGGATGTGATTACTGATTGTTATAGTTGAGATTCTTATGTATGAGACACTTGACTTAACCATTATTTTTCGTCATTGATCAGTTATCTTTGGTTATTTTCTAGTCGCCATGATGAGAGTGAAATGTGGATTTATTCTTAACGATGTCATGTTGTGACATGTTTGACTCAACCATTTTTGGAGTCTTCGATCAGTATGATTGAGATATATTTTGGTTATTGAGAACCATTGGATACTTTGATTATCAGTGATACTTCAATTGCCAATAGAGAGCTATTGTGTTAATGATTTTCTATGGATGCTTGCTCATGGAGATTTGATGCTTTTATGCATATTTGATGATTTTATTATGGATTATCTTTTGTGATTTTGAAATTTATGATTCCATGAGCTTAGGGTAGGATATCTACATGTAGTGTCGGGAAGTGGCTTGCAATAGGGGCCAAGGCCCTAAGAGGCTGCTAGGGTAACTCATTGTAAGTTGGATTAATAAGTGATAACATTCACACCTAATACTAACTGAATGAACCTAAAAAGATAAGTGTTTTGTTCTCGCCCATGCCTTGAGTGCTTGTACAGGCTAGGATGGGAGTAGTGAGAACGCATGGTTGCGACCTTACATTCCGTAGTATGCTTTGTCAGTATACATATGTATATACATATGTATACATATGTATATACATATGTATACATATGTATATACATATGTATATACATATGTATACATATGTATACATATATACATATGTATGTATATATATACATACATATATATATACATATGTATATATATATACATTTACATATATATATGTATATGTATATATATATATACATATATATATATGTATATATATGTATATATATGTATATATATATGTATATGTATATATATATATGTATATATATACACATGCAGAATTAAAAATATCACAGTATATGAACATGTATACATATATATATATGATGCATATATGTATATGTATATGTGTGTGCAAATTGACAATATATGTGTGTGTGTGTGTGTGTGTGTGTGTGTGTGTGTGTGTATTTCAATTTTTAGAATTTTTCCATAAACCTTTGATCTCCAAAATTTTCAATAATTAATCTAATGGGTTTGACTATGAATCTCTACCCTAGCCCCGTGTTCTTTTCAGATCGATGCATATAAAATTCTCAAATAAATTAAACTACTCATATAAAGAATGCATACAATAAAAATATGAAATTCCTCAGAAGACATATAGAAGACATGAAGAAGACAGGGAATGCATGATGTGGAAATAGCATAAAATAATTCACAAGAATCTACCTGGATTCTGATGCTAATCCACTCTTCCTCAGAAAACCCGCAGAGCAAGCTCCCTTCTTTAGACTTCTCGAATCCTCCAATGCTCCAATTGCACTCCAAACACTTTATCTAAGCTTCTAGGAATGCCTAAATATAAAGAGCTCTCAGGAAACATCTAGAGTGCCTCTAGAAATAGCTAGAAGGTGTCAGCAACTAAGCATGGGTCTTTTCCAACCTTTTTGATGAGCCATAGGGTTGTAGACACCATGTGCTTAATTGATGCACTAACCTTCGTGTTGTTGACACATGAGAGATAGAAAAGTGCGTTAACTCCCATGCAAGCTTATAACTCCAATTTACTTTTATATAATTTTCTATTAAAATATTTATAACTTTCATTTGAATTTTTATAACTTTTATTATTATTATTTATTTATTACTTTATTATTATTATTAATTTTAATTTTCTATTTTTCTTTTATTTATTTTATTTTTCCTCAATTATTTCTCATTTAATTAATTATAATCAAAATATCAAATAACATGATATTTTATTTTAATTTTCTCAAATAATTAATTTATTAATTAAATCTATTTATTAAGACTTAATTAATAGAAAATTCACCATAGACCTCCAAGATAAAATATGAAATCCCATCATAGATCAATTCACACAAAATCAGTCTAAAGGGTTAAAAATCACGAATCATGTCATCCAACACATTCGGTGGGTAAAATATCCAGATACTTGTCCTACCTCACTAGGACAATTGGCTTAAGGGTTTGGGATTTGGACTTGAGAATTTATCTCCCTTCTCTTATCATTGAGATAGTATAATAGGTTACGCTCATCCTGGCAATTCAGGGAAGTCGATACCCAGTACCTGCAACCTGCAGAAAAACCATGCATGTACATACAATATATATAATGCTAAGCTAAATAGACAATGGCAGGAAGTGGTGCATCGTGTAGATCCCAACTAAGCAGGTGACTATGACTCCCTTCCTTAACCACATCAAAAATGCCATACAATAAGAAAACACACACACCATACACATACAAGTATGGGGTAAGTATCCATAATAAAACACATGAGATAATAAACCATCTAACTAATCATCAACAATAACTGAAAACAATATAATGATCATCATGTATGCATGAAATGTAAAGTCTAAATGATCTCATCATATACTAACTGAATCCATAACATAATGTCTGATAGTCTCAAAACAATACCACTAATCCATCAACATAAAACTAGTCCATCATAATCTGATAATAATAGCAACATTATGCCCAGAAAAGATGTGAATGAGGGTAGGCACTACATCCACCCCCCCTTGGGTTAGGCTTACTCTTGGAAGCCTACAAATAAGTAGGGATATAACTCCCTCAATCTAGCTGCATCCTCCCAAGTAGCTGAAGAATCGTCAGTAGGGTCCCATTGGACCCTTACCTACTCAATGGTTCGACCCTTGAGGATCACCTTCTGCTACTCTAGAATACGAACTGGCTCCAAAGTCAGCTGCCTGTCCTCTACCTTCAACGCATTCCAATCAAGAACATGTACAATATCAAGAATATACTACCAAAGCACTAAAAAATGGAAAACATCATGAATGCGAGCTAGGTTGGGCAGTGGAGCAAGGTGGTAAGCAACTAGGCCAATCCTCTCTAGAATCTCAAATGGTCCCACAAAGCGAGGTGCTATCTTAGAACCCTTTCCATATCGGATTCAACTCTTTCGTGGACGCACTCTCAAGAAAACCTTATCTCCCACAACAAACTACTTATCAGTCCTATGAGCATCAACATACTTCTTCTACCTATCCTGTGCCATAGTCAAGTGCTCACGGATACGCACTACCTATTGCTCCATATCACAAAGCATCTCAGGACCCAACAGGATGCAATCCTCAAGGTTGTCCCAACTCAATGGTGTATGACAAGGACTTTCATATAATTCTTGAAATGGTGCCATGCCAATAGAACTGTGATACCCGTTGTTGTAAGCAAACTCCACCAGGTAGAGATAGTCCTCCCAATGTGTCTGCCTATCCATCACATACATCCGTAACATATCCTCCAAAATCTGATTCACCCTCTCTGTCTGACCATCAGTCTTTGGATGATATGCCGAACTAAAGTTTAACTGCACTCCAAGCTCATGCTGCAGTGATGTCCAGAATGTAGATGTGAATACAGGATCCCTGTCAGAAATAATCTTTCTAGGAATACCATGTAATCTCACAATGTCATGCATGAAGACATTAGCTACAGAAGCTGATGTGTAGGAAGACCTGATTGGTGAGAAATGCGCCACCTTAGTCAACCGATCAATGGTGACCATGATAGCATCATGATGTCGAACAGTCATAGGTAATCCTACCATGAAATCCATGGAGATGATATCCCATTTCCAAGAAGGAATGAGATTTGGCTGTAAAAGTCCAGCAGGGTGTTGATGTTCTGCCTTAACTCTCTAAAACTCAAGGCACCTAGCCACAAAATCAGCAATATCTCACTTCATCCCAGACCAAAAGAACAAATGTCTCAAATCAGCATGCATCTTCTTGACACCTGGATGTGTTGAGTAAGGTGTACGATGGGCTTCTGCCAGAATCAAGGCGCAAAGCTCATCCAGAAATGGCACATAAATCTTCCCCAAATGTCTCAAAAGACCATCTAATTCTTGAACGTAACTTGCAAATTTACCTTCCAAAGTTCTCCCTGAATCTATCTCTCTGCACACTTCCTGATACCATGAATCCATAGGAAGTGCCTGGAGAATTTGACTCCTCAAATCCACACAAAGATTCATCGATGATACCACATGTCTCCTGCAACTCAAAGCATCTGCCACCACATTCTCCTTACCCTGAATGTACTTGACCTCAAAATCATACTCGCATAGAAATTCCATCCATCGCCTCTGACGAGCATTCAAATTAGGCTGAGTGAATATGTACTGAAGACTACAATGATCACTATATAGCTTGAATCTGTGCCCCAACAAGAAGTGTCTCCACCTTGTCAAAGCATAAACTACTACTGCTAACTCAAGATCATGCGTAGGATAATTTAACTCATGATCCTTGAGCTTGCATGATTCTTACGCAATCACCCGTCCATTCTGCATCAACACTGCCCCAATCCCTTCAAGAGAAGCATCTATACACACCATAAAATCACCTTCTAGATTAGGTACGGATAAAATCGGTGCACTGGTCAAAGGCTCCTTGAGCTTCTAAAAGCTTCCTCACATTTCTCCATCCACACGAACTTCTTTCCTTTCCTCTGAAGATAAGTAATAGGATGTGCTATCCTAGAGAAGTTCTGGACAAATCTACGATAATAACCAGCTAGGCCCATGAAACTACAAATCTCTGACACATTAGTCAGTGTAGGCCAATCTATTATCACTTAAATCTTTGTAGGATCCATTGAAATACCATCACCTAAAATAACATGCCCTAAATACTGAATCTCCGATTTGAAGAATTCACACTTAGTTGCATTGGCATAAAGCCGATTGTCTCTCAAACACTGCAATACCAACCGTAGGTGTTCCTCATGCTCCTTTTGAGTCTTAGAATATATCAATATGTCATCAAGAAACACAAGTACAAACTTGTCCAGATAAGATCGGAACACACCATTCATCAAACTCATGAAAACCGATGGAGCATTAGTCAACCCAAAAGGTACCACTGTGAACTCATAATGCCCATAGTGAGTTCGAAAAGAGGTCTTGTGAATATCTTCTTCCTTAATGCAAAGATGGTGGTATCCTAACTTAAGGTCAATCTTGGAGAATATTGTAGCTCCCTTGATCTGATCAAATAAGTCATAAATCCTAGGCAGAGGATACCTGTTCTTAATAGTCACCTTATTCAACTATCTGTAGTCGATATAAAGGTGTAAAGAACCATCTTTCTTCTTCACAAAGAGCACTAGAGCTCCCCATGGTGATACACTAGGTCGAATGCCCCCTTTGGCCAGAAGTTCCTCTAGCTAAAGACGTAGCTCACCCAATTCTTATGTAGTCATGCAATGAGGAGCTTTAGAGATGGGCTCCGCTCCAAGAATCAGATCAATACTAAAGTCAATGTCCCTCTTTAGAGGCATGCCTGGAATCTCACTTGGAAAAACATCTATGTACTCCTACAAAATTGGGTGATCTAAAGTTTCCCTCATGGGATCTTCCTCATCAAGATCATTTACCATAACAAAAAATATCTAACATCCCTTACATAAATTTTGCTTCAATTGCATAGAAAAAATCATCCGTAGAGATATAGGCCTTGGTATCCCAACTATCTTCACATCATTCCCTTGGTCATCTTGGCACAAAATAATCTTCTTCCTGCAATCTATATTGGCTCTATGAGATCCAAGCCAGTCCATGCCTAAAACCACATCATAGGAACCAAGGGGTATGACTCGAAGATCCACTGCAGTATCAAAGCTTCCTAAGCTAAGCCCACACTTATGAACTACAGAATATGTGGAGACCTTAATGCTTGAGGCTAGTTCCACTTTCCAACCATGATCTTGCTTCACCACATCCACCTTACACTTAGAAACTATAGATGGTGAAATAAATGATTCTGTAGCTCCGAAATCAAGCAATACTAAAAAGAGATATACCTCTAATAGCACCTATGTTCTCAACCACCATTCCCTGATGATCTACCTGACACTGATCAACTGCTGCAAAAACTCTATGAGCTCTACCTGCATCACCAACTGTAGGCTCTGAAACGGTAGGTCTCGATCCTGAAAACTGAGGTGCTCGCTGAGGACACTGAGATGCATAATGTCCAATCTAACCACATGAAAAACATTTCATATTTCTGCCAGATCCTCTACCCATAGGTGGTACATTTGATTGCTGATGATTGTTCCTGCTAACAAAAGATTAGCTACTCTGAGCTGGCTGATTGGACTGATTTTCTTTATTGCATTGAGCATTGCTGTTGTTCTTGGTGTTAGAACCTTTGCCACCACCTTGAGCCTAAGAATTTGATCCCTTCTATTGTAGTGTCTGTTGAGACTGTTGCTGATACTGTTTCCCCTTAGAAAAAGAAAACTTCTTGTTACCACTTGAATTGTAGTTGCCTTTAGATCCTGATGCTGCTGGCACTCCTACAAAACCACCTTGACCAAGGTTGACACTTTGCTCAACAAGAATAGCTTGATGTACCACATCCTTGAGGGTTTTTGGCTCAAATACCTTGACACCCCCAATTATACAGTTATTCAAACCCCTAATAAAATGTTGTGTCAACTGAGTTGAATTTTCACTGAACCCTGAAAAAGACATGAGCTCATAAAACTTACACTCATACTCAGTTACTAAAAAAGTATACTATCTAAGATTATGAAATTCATTAGCCCTTTGCTGTTTCCATTCCTCTAGTAGGAATCGTTCACGAAAACTCTCGAGTAATAGCTCCCATGAAACACTGCTCATATCGATTCCCAGCTTCTTCTCCTCAATCATCCACCAAGTGGCCCCAAAATTCTCTAAATTGGTGATTGCAAATCTTGCCTTAACATTGATGTCGAACTCCTACATGGCAAAAATCCTGTCAAGGGAAATAAGCCACTGCTCGGCCACATAACCAGAACCTTGCCCATTGAAAGGCTTGACCTTGGATCTCGAAAGATCCTTCATCTGAGTGGACATAATGGACCTCTGACGATCCTTCTGAGGACTTGTAGATCTAGGTCTATGATCTTGTTCTGTCTGATGCACTTTGGGCTATTCTTGAATAGGAGGTAGACGTTCTAGAATAGCCTGCATCATCTATCTCAAACCAACCTCTTCCGACTCAGCTTGGTCTTCTCTATGGCTCTCTTCCTACTGCCTACTAGAGTGCTCTTCTGTGCTCTCTATGTGAGCCGATCCCTTATGGGCAGACTCATGGACACTAATAGCTCTGCCATGACCACGACCTCTACCATGGCCTCTAACAGAAGACCTAGTCCCAGATACCATCCTACAATAGTACAAAGTACTATTACAATCACTTGCTGGAATAGACTAAGTTCAGTTCTATGTTTAGGTTTAAGTAAAATTTTTAGTTTTGAAAACTAAGTGTTGAAGTATGAAAAATATACAAGTAACAGTTCAAGTTCTATTTCAGTTCACCTAGTTTCAAGTTGAACAGATACACTTAATAGTTCAAAGTTCTAGTTGTTCCAAAATACCTAGAGCTCCCAATGTAGAAACTTGGGCTCTGATACCAAATCTAATGCCCCGCCAAGGGATCCAAATAATTAACCTAAAATTTTCACTAAGTTTAGTAGCATTTTTTTTTTTGAAAGTAAATACCACATATAACTTAAGCACCATAACGGAAGCAATAGCAATGTCCATCTGAAAGTAAACATAACATACATAACAGATTACATTCTTTAAGATCCCTTAATGTTGAATTACATCTACAAACATCTAACATACATGAATCCATCTAGTACAACATCCACATGAAATAATAATGATAAGTCCAATGTTTATACATTACATTTAAAATACTCATCATCCACTGTACATGTCATAGGGTATGACAAGCTCAAAGAATATACATACATAGAATAAGGTACATCATCCCATTCTAACCCATGATTCATCAAAGTAAAGATAATCACATGATACATCATCATAGAAGACATATACATCCATCATAAAGGTCAAACATAATAACTAAGTGCACGGTTCCTCCCAACCGTTAATAGCATCATTAGACCATTGTGGGTCCTAGCCATCCCTCTGTGTGTAACATTCCAAATCACCGAAGAGATCATCGACACTAACATAGTAGGAATGTCACTCCTAACATATACAACATCATATGTAGAAAGTAAGCTAACATGAAAATATAAGCATAAGATAACATCATCTAACATATGCTAATCATCAATGAAAGGATACATATCCACGATCATGAAGGACACATTAGCCACGATGTCTCAATAAATCTCAAATGATAAGAGTGGAAAATACACTACCACCCGACCGCGTGGTACCTAAGTGGTCCATTCCCATCATGCTAAGGAGATAATCTCAAGTCCCAAATAGGCTATCAAAATCACATAGCACAAATCTCTATAAGTGCAAGAATCCTAAAAGTATACTAACTCAAGGGTTCCAAACACAACATTGACATCTAATTCCCAGAGGCACACAATGACATGTAGGAACCTACTATGCAAGCAGGAAAGTGTCATCGCATTTATCACGTACAAGTTACCTTGGCAGTTAGCTAAACTCCACGAGTCCATACTGATCTCATGCAGCCACTAGTATCCTCTCATACTAATGAGGCATACTACGAAATGCAAGGCCGCAACCATGCGTTCTCACTACTCCCATCCTAGCCTGTACAAGCACTCAAGGCATGGGCGAGAACAAAACACTTATCTTTTTAGGTTCATTCAGTTAGTATTAGGTGTGAATGTTATCACTTATTAATCCAACTTACAATGAGTTACCTTGGCAGTCTCTTAGGGCCTCGGCCCCCATTGCAAGCCACTTCCTGACACTACATGCAGATATCCTACCCTAAGCTCATGGAATCATAAATCTCAAAATCACAAAAGATAATCCATAATAAAATCATCAAATATGCATAAAAGCATCAAATCTCCATGAGCAAGCATCCATAGAAAATCATGAACACAATAGCTCTCTATTGGCAACTGAAGTATCACTGATAGTCAAAGTATCCAATGGTTCTCAATAACCAAAATATATCTCAATCATACTGATCGAAGACTCCAAAAATGGTTGAGTCAAACATGTCACAACATGACATCATCAAGAATAAATCCACGTTTCACTTCCATCATGGTGACTAGAAAATAACCAAGGATAACTGATCGATGATCAAAAATAATGGTTAAGTCAAGTGTCTCATACATAAGAATCTCAACTATAACAATCAGTAATCACATCCAATACATAGATCATTCCATCACATAACCATGTTTGGGTTTATAAAGATCGAGATTAAAACATCATCATGACATCACAATCACATAATCCCCTGAGCCTCTGGTAGACGTCCTATACTGGTCAACACTAGTCAACCCAAAACTCAAAACAATAGCATAAAGATTACACAATGCAAACACGTGTTTTGGTTTTGCTAAGTTTACAACTCAAATTTAAATGCAAAAGTCTCGGTTTACGTTTCCAAGCTTAGAGAAAGAATTGGAGGAACATTTATACGTTTTGAATGAATACAAATATTCTTTAAAATCCATCTTTCAATAATAATTTTAATTCAAAACATCCCCCACCAAACTAACAATTAAATTTCATATAAAACAATTAATTTAAACCATGAACCTTTGATGTAAATCATTTATCAGTTATACAATTATAAAACAAATTATTAATAATCATATTTACATACTATATACATACTTATATAAACATATTTATATTTAAATATATACATATGAATATATAAATTATTTTTACATTAAATAAAATTGAATTAGCAAATTCGATTAATACCATTTAATACATATAAATTTTGATAACAATTAAAAACGATTACATATGGAAAATATTATAAACATTCACATAACATAATAGTCCACCGGTACGCAGGACCCTGCGGTCGTAGGGCCTGTGACGTTAGTGGTACTACGTACCACTGCCGTCGCAGTACCTGCAATGGTGGTACACTGTGACCGCAGTGGGGGCGCGGGTCTCGTCCCCCCTTGACTTAATGCATAATATGTATATAATTTTTTAAAAAATCGCTTACACGATCCCCATTCGAGTTTTGCGATTTGGTTTAAAACATTTCTTAAAACATTTTCGCCTAAGGATATATAATTCGGATTTTAACAAATATATATTATATATACATATGTATGTATATATATATATATACATGCAGAATTAAAAATATCATAGTATATGAACATGTGTGTATATATATATATATATATATATATATATATATATATATATCAATTTTCATAATTTCTCCATAAACCTTTGATCTCCAAAATTTTCAATAATTAATCTAATGGGTTTGACTATGAATCTCTACCCTAGCCCTGTGTTCTTTTCAGATCGATGCATATAAAATTCTCAAATAAATTAAACTACCCATATAGAGAATGCATACAATAAAAATATGAAAATCCTCAGAAGACATATAGAAGACACGAAGAAGACAGGGAATGCATGATGCGGAAATAGCATAAGAAAATTCACAAGAGTCTACCCGGATTCTGATGCTAATCCACTCTTCCTCAGAAAACTCACAGAGCAAGCTCCCTTCTTTAGACTTCTTGAATCCTCCAATGCTCCAATTGCACTCCAAACGCTTTATCTAAGCTTCTAGGAATGCCTGAATATAAATAGCTCTCAGGAAACATCTAGAGTGCATCTAGAAACAGCTAGAAGGTGTCACCAACTAAGCATGGGTCTTTTCCAACCTTTTTGATGAGCCATAGGGTTGTAGAAACCATGTGCTTAATTGATGCCTCCGTGTTGTTGACACATGAGAAATAGAAAAGTGCGTTAACTCCCATGCAAGCTTATAACTCTAATTTACTTTTATATAATTTTCTATTAAAATATTTATAACTTTCATTTTAATTTTTATAACTATTATTATTATTATTTATTTATTACTTTATTATTATTTTATTATTATTAATTTTAATTTTCTAATTTTCTTTTATTTATTTTCTTTTTCCTCAATTATTTCTCATTTAATTAATTATAATCAAAATATCAAATAACATGATATTTTATGTTAATTTTCTCAAATAATTAATTTATTAATTAAATCTATTTATTAAGACTTAATTAATAGAAAATTCACCATAGACCTCCAAGATAAAATATGAAAACCCATCATAGAGCAATTCACACAAAATCAGTCTAAAGGGTTAAAAATCACGAATCATGTCATCCAACACATTCGGTGGGTAAAATATCCAGATACTTGTCCTACCTCACTAGGACAATTGGCTTAAGGGTTTGGGATTTGGACTTGAGAATTTATCTCCCTTCTCTTATCATTGAGATAGTATAATAGGGTACGCTCATCCTAGCAATTTAGGGAAGTCGATACCCGATACCTGCAACCTGTAGAAAAACTATGCATGTACATATAATATATATAATGCTAAGCTAAACAGACAATGGCAGGAAGTGGTGCATTGTGTAGATCTCGACTAAGCAGGTGACTACGACTCCCTTCCTTAACCACATCAGAAACGACATAAAATAAGAAAACACACACACCATACACATGCAAGTATGGGGTAAGTATCCATAATAAAACACATGAGATAATAAACCATCTAACTAATCATCAACAATAACTGAAAACATTATAATGATCATCATGTATGCATGAAATGTAAAGTCTAAATGATCTCATCATATACTAACTGAATCCATAACATAATGTCTGATAGTCTCAAAACAATACCACTAATCCATCAACATAAAACTAGTCCATCATAGTTTGATAATAATAGCAACAATATGTCCAGAAAAGATGTGAACGATGGTAGGCACTACATCCACCCCACCTTGGGTTAGGCTTACTCCTAGAAGCCTACAAATAAGTAGGGATATAACTCCCTCAATCTAGCTGCATCCTCCCAAGTAGCTGAAGAATCATCAGTAGGGTCCCATTGGACCCTTACCTTCTCGATGGTTCGACCCCTAAGGATCACATTGCCTAATTGTGTTCTTGCTTTTCTTTAAGTTGTGGAGCAATTAAAGGAACAATTGTTATCTTCACATATGTATTGTCCACAAAGTTTATTGCAACACAACTGATATTGGATATATGCAACCTCATCAATGTTTTACATATAGGAAATTTCTCCTTTTCACCACTTTTTCACTCTTTTGAAGTGATCTCTATTAGGATCCAACTCTATTAAAGGTTACGATACACACTATTAAATAAGACCTAGTTAGAGGATTCAATCACCCTATTAGGAGTAGCCTTGTTAGAGGAATTTGATCATTCCATTTAAAATGTCACCTTGCTAAAGGATTTACATAGACTCTTAAGTCCTTCAATGACTGATAGGTCAACCTTTGATTAAAAGGATTTCAATACAAATTATTTTCAATTATTAGAAAGAAAACAATAGGGTTTGATCTATATGATTACAACTCGCTTTTTAGTTTTAGATCTCTATTCGGTTCATGTGTTGATGCCCTAATAAGCCTTCCTTGTCACATATTTTCTTGATTCACTTGGTAACCCTTCAAGCAATCATCCTTCTCTTCACAACAAATTTAAGCAACATGCTTAGATTTTGTTATCAACTTTAGCAGCTTTGTTTCCTCTCACTGGAAACACACACAAATTCTTTTCTCTATCACTTTGCATCTCCCACTTCATGATTATACCACCCCTTAATTTTCTTGCTCACTCTCTCTTCAAATTTTGGCTCTAAACCTCCTTAAATAGGTAATTTTAGTCTTTTGTCATTTTCTATGGTCATCATAGATCTTACAGGTTGCAGTTTGATTCATCAGGTTCATTTTATTAGTTCATCTTCCTCCTTTTCTTGAAACTTCTCATCAAATTAATTCATTAGATATCATACCTAATCATCTCCTTGAATTAAAGAATCCAACTCATCAATCTTATCTTCAACATGGTTTCCATATCCCAAGAAACCAATTGAGTTGGCTAGAAATCACGATTCCTCATATGCATTCAAGATACTATTACTCTACCATCACTAAGTTCTAACACTCGATCATCATTGAATCACTCGGTCATTATAGAGCTCAATATCAACTGTCACACAATTGATATTGATGCTCAATCAACACTAAAATTTCTTGGCTTTTATTGAAGCTTAGTTGACACTAGCATCACTCAGCATGAACTTCAAAATTCCTTGATCTTTTACTCTCTTTCTCAGTCAAGCTTTACATAAGTGATATATCTTTACTTATACTGTAAAGACTTTAACATCAACATGCTTTAAACAATCACTTTTTCTTGCCATAATGTAACTAATCAAATGTCCATTGCAACTTCCTTTTTATAACTCAACCTTTCCTCTAGGTGCTTTTGTTATAAGAAATATCTCAAATCCTCTACATCAATTAAATAGATATGACATTTAGATCAAATAGAAACACGTCTCATTGGTAGATTTGACATTAATGAAAATACAACAATTGTTTCAATTGTAGTTTCAACACCCTTTATCCCTCTAGGTTTCGCTAATGTAATTTGGATGATATTGCGAGTTACATTTGGAAGTCCCTCTTTCTCTTATATTAAATGATCTAATGATTTCATCTTATCATATTAAAATTACTAAATCTCATTGCATTTATTTCTCACCTAAACAATAAAAGACACAAATTTTGTACATCACATTTTATTTGTTAGATTAACAAACTTAGTGGTTGGCATAACTATTCATGGGATCTTACTTGTATATAATATAATGAGTATAGATATCATATCTATGTTCATTATACTTGATGTGATGATTTTTTAAAGTTACACATTGTTTGGTGAAGATTGGTAGAAAACTAGTGTACATAAATCAATGATAGAGATAGTAGAAAGCATTTTAGCTATATCTTATTGATGAATATGAATCAACCCTAACAATCTTAGAAGATGATGCAAGACTTGTCAATGTGCATATGTTTAGAAGTGAGAAGAATTTGGATTATTCTAGAAAGGTCACTAGTGTGTAATGTGTGTTAAATTTTACCAGCAGTCAACTTTGTTGAGAAAATATATAATTTATCATTGGAAAATATAAAATCTTTGTTATAATGAGTGAGAAACTTAATCTAATGGTTGTAATAATGCTTACAAAGGTATGTATGTCTTAACATGGTCCTATATAACTAATTTTACATTGGAGAAAATCTAACAAGATGACCTAGTTAATTATTTGTAAAGGGTATAAAGAAAGTTCCTTGGTTAGATAAGTATGATGGTATGTATTGATACATATGATGTAAGATTTGATTCTAGACAACCAGAGAAGAAAAGAGACAATGTTGATTCATTAAAGTGGATTTCAAGGGAATTGTTTTGGAAAGTAAGTTTCATATAATACCCTTCCTTTGCTATCATTGTAGACTTAGTTGTTAAAGTTCTATATGATTCTTCTATAGATATGTTAGCTCTTATTTGATATTTAAAATACAATACTTTGATATGTTGAGTAATTGATTATGTCAAGTTGTAATGATGATGCTTTAATTTATCTTAGTTAATAAAATTACTTTTATGATGATGTCATATGGTGTATCTTAAAAAGATGTTTATTATTGTTAGAATCTAATAAGATTAATAATCCAGAAAATTAGTGCAAAGAATAAATATCTAAACTATGAATGCAAATGATACAAAATCAAAATAGCATCATAGACTTAGTCTCCAAGAGAGTAATGCAAATGCTGGAAGCAAAATAGCATTAAGAGGATGCAAAAATAAGAGATGCAAATACAAGCCAGGTAGCATGCTTATATAGGCTAGGAAGAGGGAGGAGGTGGCAACACCAACCAATGAGGAGCAACCATCTATTGGACTAAAGATAGCAAAGTATCTTCTCAAGATAGCTAATGGATGCTCACATGTAGGAAGGTGACACCTCACAACCATTCACCTAATAAGACATGCTTTATTAATCTAAGTGAAATTATTAAAAGTGTAGGAAAAACCCAGCAAAATAGGAAAAATAAAAAACTACACTAACAATTATGTCTTCATGATGATGACATGTTCATTTTAGAATATGATGTTATCTATATTTAGGATTTACTAATATACTTAGCCCATACTTGCATGTATGTGTGTGTGTGTGTGTGTGTGTGTGTGTTTTACATTTATGTTTGACCTATCTGATATGGTTGAGGGAGGGAGTCATAGTCACCTGCTAGTTGGGATCTACACATTGTACCACTCCCTGTCATTACCTATTTAGCCTAGATATATATGTACATGTACATGCTTGTATTTTATATAGGTTTTCAAGTACTAGACATTGACTTCTCTGAATTGTCAGGATGAGCGTGCTCTATCACAATAACTCAATGGTAAGAATGGGGAGATAATGTTCAGGTCTAATCCCTGCCATAACTTAATTACTTGGCCTAAGAAGGAGGACATTTATCTGACTTTCCATCCTTTTTAAACTCAATTTATCTTTGACTATGTTGTTTAATTTTGAGATTTGGTCAATTTTGGTAATGTTGTTTTTATGTGGATTTCACTATGTGATTTATTGATAAATGATTTAATTATAATATTTGGGTTGATCATATAATATTGAGAATTATTAAATATCATGTGACAAAAAATTAAATATTAAAATATGAAAATATTTAATTAATTAAAAAATAATTAAATATGTGTTGTAATTTAAAAGACTTAATTTGGAAGTTTAATTTGGAAAATTGATTAAAGAGAAATTAAAATATGATGATATTTAATCAATTAGAAATTAATTAAAGATGTGCTTCAATTTACAAGATTTAAATTAAAAGTCTAATTTAAGAAGTTGGATAAAATAATAATCATAAGATAAAATATTTAATATTAATTTATTATAATTATTTAATTAATAATAAATAAATTAGATTTGCATTTTAATAATAAACTTTAATTATTATTATTAATTTAAATAATCAACTAGATTTTAAATAATGCTTGCACTAATTAGTAAAGTGGAGAAAGAAAATAAAAAATATTTAAATTAAAAAAGTTCTTTAAGTGTGCATGAAAGGATTAAATAATTAAACTAATTATTATTTAATAAAGTTAGTGACTTTTAGTAATTGGGGAATATAAACCCTAGTTAAAGTCATGGTTCTTTATTAGAGGAGTTGTAGTTCATTTGGGGGACATGCGGGTTTTGGGGAGGAAAATTTGGAATTGAAGCAAAAGAATTATTGAAAGTTTTAGACAGTTTGGATTTGCATGCATTCACATATTGTCTCAAATTTTAGCTGTGGTTTTGATTTGGGGCTTGAAAATCTAGTGTAAATTTTTATTGAATGATCTATCTACTTCGCGTCTTCTCGGTGCCTACATAATGCTTATTAATTTATTGTATTGATTGTTGGATAATGAATTATGTTGTAGATTTTGAAAAGGAAAACTTATTAATCAAAAAAACTTGATTGAGAAAAACTGTAGAATTTGTTTAAAAATTATTATGACTATATTCTTTTAAAACCCTTTCTAATATAGAAAAAATTCAATTGTAGAAAATTGAAAGAAAACAACAAATGGAACAACTAGGGTTTCAACTTTAAATTTTCCATTGGAACTATGTGATTATCATGAATTTTCTAAATAAAGATAAATATTCTTCTTATATCTAAAATAATTTGATTGCAAAGTTTATTAGAAAAGTAAAAGATTAATTGAGAGGAAAACATGTTGTAACTAAGCTCATACATGCAAGTGAAAACAAATATACTAAAGATATAAAACTAAGTATATTATATTTGCATGACTTGAAAGATCAAAGGCATGCGAAAATACTAATTGCATGTTTATTTTAATTTTATAATAATATAATTTAGTTTTTAGATTTAATTTTAAAAAAAAAATTATTATTACTTTTAGAAATTAAAAATAAATAAATTAATATTTAATTATAAAATATTATTATTTATTTATTTCAAAAATTAAATAAATAAATACTACTTATTTTCTCATAAGTGAGTTTTTAATATTAATTCTTTTTAAAACTATCAGTTGGTTATAACTTATTATATATATTTATCAATACAAGTAAAGTTGCAAATTAATAAATATATAATTGTGATTTAGTTATATTTTAAGAGAAGTTATAGTGGAATTCACTATATAGTCATCTAGTTTAATATTATGAGAGAAATTATAAATAATTTCATTATAATTATAATTTCAAGTTTGAGTCATCTCTAGTTGCATTATGAATTAAAGGAAAAGTAGATATTAATATTAGACTTAAATAGAAGTTAAATTAATATTTTAGAAATGAAATTGATATTCATATTTGGTCTAATAATATACATTTATGTTTTTGAAATATAAAGCAACCAAAACTAGGGAGTCGACCCTTACAAGCAAAAAGCTAGTAACCAACACATTACCAACAATGCCCAACAATAAGCAAAAAACTAACTAAAACTTCAAAAAACCAAAGAGTCTTCAACTAGAAATATTAATACATTTATGTTATTAATATTTAAATCTTTTATGATTTAAGATTATTTAAATGAATAACATGGTAATATTGCATGATATTTAAATGCACGAAGAGATTTGACATTTAAATACTTATTGATTTAAATAAGTATATTAGCATAAAAATTGATTATAACATGTATATTCTTACTTTATTTCTAAACATGGCTTTATGGTGCAAACTAAACAAGAGAAAATGATGGAATTAAATCATATGGCTGAAAACTATGTGTTTTCTTAAATATTCTATTTATAGTCTTATGGTGTTTATTTTCAAGATGGTTTTCTTTGTGGGTTGTTTAGTTGACCAAATTAGGATGTGCACCAGAGGTGTTTTAAAGATTTCTTCTATGATTATTTGACCGGATGTCATGATGTATTATATGATTCAAATTAAGATTTCTTTTATGAGATTTGTTTTGATAAACATTTATGAGAACTTAGGTTTTGAGAGCCAATGTTATTTTCGAGTTGCCTATTATGGAATTGAATTCAATCAATATTACTTTTGTGGTATGAGGCACAATTTTGGTTTGTGATTTTTGAGAAGGCAATCTAGGTGCATGTCTATGGAAGTGACTTGCAAATGGGGATCGGAGCCCAAAGTGGTTGTCAGGGTAACTCACTGCAAGTTGTATAACAAGTGATAACATAGTAAGTAAAATACTTGCCTCTCCTATGCTTTGAGATAAATTAAAAAGATAAGTTAAAGATTTTTCCTCATCCATGCCTTGAGTTCTTGTATAGGCTAAGGATGTAAATGAGATAACACCTTGAGAGGTATGAATAGTTTTCTCATCTTCACAAGATGGTATTTTAGTTCCACATATAGACACTGGGGAGGGTGGGGTCTTGAGAGACTACCAGGGTAACCTTAGAGTTGGCTCATGTGATGAAACTCCCTAGTATGTAGCATGATTCTCCTTCATGTTTTTTTCAATATTTTCCTTTAGTGGTGTACTTATTGGATGTTACTTTTGATGGTGTATTTATTGTGAGTGGTTACTTATTGATTGGATGTCATTTTTTTTTGATAGTTGACCTTTATTGATGAGTGTCAATTATTTATTGGTGGTGTTTTTTTATTGTTGGAGTTAGAGATTGGGGATTTACTTTTATTGATGAAAGTTGTTATCTATTGGTTATTTTGGTATCTGATGTTATTTTGGATGAGTGTCTTTTGACTTTGGTTATCTTTTCTTTATTAGTAGTTTGATTTACCCTTGAGGTAGATTTGGTTATCAAGATTCCTTTCCTAGGATTATTTTATGATTTTATTATTTATTTGTGGATCGTTCATTATCTTCCCTGTACGATGGGAGTGAGAACCTAATTGGGTGACCACATAGTTGAGAGGTAGTGACTTCTTACCATTTGGGTCCCCCTTAGATTGATAGATGTTGGATGCTCCCCTATATAGTTGCACTTTTATCATTCTTGTTCTTGTATGAGATACTTCTATTTATTTGATGTATCTATGTATCATGTATCTAGAGATCCTACAAGATGTATTGTATATTGATGTACTTGTATTTATTGTTGCATACCATGCAACATGTGTAATAGATGATGTTATCTGAATATACTTTATCATATTAGTTGTTCTCGTGAGATTATGTATCTATTATTTATTTTATGATTGTGGAAATTGTAATTGAGACTTAAAACTTATTAATAAAACTTCCTTAAACATGACTCAATGCGAAGGAACCCTTCAAGAATGAAATCTCTATTGTGATTGCAATTGTGTAAATGTTGTGTTTGTGTAGATTGCTTCTGCATTGTTACTTTGATGTTGTTTAAACTTTAAAAAAATAGTTCAATAAACTTTAGAACATATTAGATTTATTTCATTTGGGTTCCTGAGCGGGGTGTTACATTGCAAATCAACCAATTCATATTATTGGATATGTTATCCCGAAAGTATTAAATTTCACATCTATTGGAGCATTTAGGCACTAAGTCTACTAGTTCTTAGCATCTCTCAATAAGTTTGTAACCTTCTAACAAAGGTTCAAAGAATATTAATAGGCAATTATCTTTTAATAGGAACTATTGTACTAAATAATTTATATTTGATTCCTAACAAGGTCACACCCATTCACAAGAAATTTATATATTAGTACATTATCTTGTGGGTACCATCCCCACTGGGTTCCCTTAATCAAGGGATTCCTTAGTCAAAAAATCATTGCATTGTGGTGCATGATTTTGTTTTTGTTTTTATGCATAATGGTTTTAATTTTTGGAGATTTGACTTACAAGTTTAGATTTAATTATATATATCTCCACAATTGAATCAACCCCCTCAAATCTGCCTCAACATTGTTGGTGCAGGAGCACCCAAGATTTCTTGGTCAATCCAATTTTTATTTTTGTGTGTATGTGTGTGTGCACCTTTAGGGAAGTTTTCTTGTGTTTTACATAAGGTCATGTGGACCATGGTAGAAGTAAAATAGGGTGTGAAGTGAAGAGTCCTAGGATACTTGTAAGTGTGATTAGGGATCAACAAGATGTAAAAGCCCTTGATTGCACAAGGATGATGATGACATCATCATGAGTTCATTAGGGTCTAAGATGGGTTAGGATGATTTTTTACCTTAATTAAGGTCTTTGGTTAAGTTTGGGAAGCACTGGAGTTCATTTGGCTAAGTTGGGAAAAAGTTGCCAAAAAGATGTAAAAGTTGCATTGTTCAACTTTGCAACTTTGAAAAGTTGCTTGAGCAACATTGTCAAAAAGTTGAAACTCGATGGAAAAGAGACCTAAGTGGAAAATAACCACCTAACCACCCTATAAAAGGAATTTTTTGACCAAGATGCAAGGTTGGATACCCATTGTATGGACATGGAAGTTCTGACATTTGAGTTTTGAAGTAATTATAAGAAAATTTGTGCATTTTTTTGTGACACTAGTTACTTAGAGGATTCAACTTATTATTGTAACACCTAGTGTGTGTGTGTGTGTGTGTGTGTGTGTGTATCTTAGATGTTTTCCTAATTCTGTGTTTCATTTGATAAGAATTTTGTCTTCATTTACTTTTCTTTTGTAAAATTTCTTGTTCTTTCATTGTTGTTGGTTTTGTCCAAGCAATTAGCAAAGATGGAGCTCTAACTCACTTTCCCACTATATAATCTATACTGCCTCTTGGGAATAGTGAGTAGAATCCATGTGCATTCAATGTATAGAAATTTGGGTCCTCAAATATAGGGAATCCATTTTTAGAGTCTTTCCCTAGGCAAGCTTGTGGTGAGTCCGACTAGGGAAGACTAAGTTGAAAACATCGTAACTTGCAGAGGTGGATAACTAGAGCCATGATTCCATTTGGGGATTTAAGATAGGATTATTTACAAGATATGGTGAAGTGGGTGTGTTCATGCCAATCCAATTGATGGACTCACACTTCCCAATTTATAGAATAGCTAGTTGGAGCCCTAAAACCCTTAAAAATTCACTCAAATTGAGTTAGGCTACTGTACGAAAGGCAGTGACCCCAAGACCCCAAAAATCCTTGAGAGGTTGGCACATGATACAAGAATCCTAAGAAAATTTATAGGGTTACATTGGAAGGATTGGGAGAAAATCCCTATTTTCTCGCTATAGGAGATCTAATTGGGGCTAGTAGCCTTATATGCCTATTTGTAAAGAATTGATGAAATCGGATGAGAAGATGAACCAAATGAGACTTATAAAAATCTTAGATGGTTGAGTTTAAGTATTTGGTAATACCTCCACACCTTTTCAAGTATTATTTTAATATTTGGAGGTTAAAGCCTTTTATGGAGTTATAAGGGCTATGGTGAGTGAAGCAAGAATACATCAAGTTTTGACTTAATTGATGAATATTTCTTAGTAGTTGGGTTGGCTAGAGAGATCAAAGTATCCTTAGACAATTAGGGTCTTATAGGTGGCAAGTGGTGTGGGGAAGAAACCCTAAAAGTCTTACAAGAAGACTAAGAGCATGAACTAGTGATTGGTTCATCCAACCTCCCTATTAGATTGGTATCAAAGCCTCAAAGATTAGGCTTGTGGATAAATGTTCCATACTAAGGAATCAGTAGGAGTAACTACAATGGTGCCAAATGGAGAGTTAGAAAATAAGGTGACTGGGCAAGAGGAAGAAAACAAATTGCTCAAAAATAGATTAGCCTAACTAAAAGAAAAGTTGGATCAAGTGGAAGAAATGACTAAGGAAGTCAAAGGAAAGGTTGAAGGAAAGAAGAAAGAGGTGGCTATAGAGGATGAAGAACCTAAACCTGATCTTATCCTTATAGAGGAACCATTCTTGAAGGCATTGAAAGCCATGAGTAAGAAGGCACTCAAGGGAATACCACTATTTAGTAGAAAGATGGAGGCAGATCTAGTCATGGACTGGATAGAAGGGATGAAGAACTATTTTGAGTGTGATGGAATCACAGAGGCACAAAAAGTGAGCATAGAAAAGTCAAGGATGAGGGGTTCTATATTGACATGGTGGAAGTTCATCTAGGTAGAGAGAGAAGGAAGGTAAGAAACCAACTTCCATTTTGAAGGGAATGATTCACAAAGTAAGAGAGGCATACATGCTAGAGGATTATGAAATCCAATTGCATCACAAGAGAAAAAGTCTTAAGAAGGGGGTCTTGATGTGAATTCTTATACTAAGGAATTCCAAAATTTGTGCATGGGATCAAATGTAGCTAAAGATGAAAGTTTTAAGGTGGCTAGATACTTGAATGAGTTGAAATGGAGTATACAAGAAGAGATGACTCTTCTCAGTCCGAAGATAGTACAAAAATGCTATCAATTGGCTATCAAAGTTGAAGAAACCAAAGAGGAAAGATGATCAGATTTCCAAGGGAAGAGGAAGAGGAAGAGACCAAAGAGGTCATAGAGGTGGATACTAAGGTAGAGGGACTAAATCAAGAAATCAAGGAGAGTCTAAATCTATAGAGAATGGGAATGAACCTACTTCTAGAGGAGGCCATGGAAGAGGTAGAGGAACTCAAGGGGGTTCTAATAGAGGAAGAGGTGTAGGTAGAAGTAACTCATACTTTTCTAGCATGAAGTGTTATAGCTATGGACAGTTGGGTCATCCTCCATATAGGTGCCCTAAGAAAACATCTTCTTCAAATACTGAGAATAGAGTAACATATGTTCAAGAGGATACATCAAGTGTTAAATCACCAGAGATTATCCATATTGAGTCAGAGATGGGAAAGAACTCGATGTTTGGAAGGGTCCTAATTAGGAAATTGGTCAAAGAGGATCCAAAGCATAGGAGAGCCTTATTCAAGATAAGATGTAAAATAATTAGTAATGTATGTAAGGTTATTTTGGATTTAGGTTGCACTGTAGTGACCCTACTCAAATCTGATCTTAAAATGATGATAAAGAATTGCTCAATGACAACTACAAATGATCAACAAATCAATGTCTCTTATTTCAACACAATGATCCAATACAATGCTCATCCATAAGACAAGACTCTTGGCAATAACAAGAAATTAAAATATATGATATGCTAGTATGAAAATGCACTCCTATAGCTGTAACTAAAAGTTATGAAATGATGGAATATATGCAATGAAACCCGGTTGTCTTGAAGCTCCCTTGTGAATAGATGAAGAAGCAACCCTTTATTCAGATAAGTAAAATAATACATGAGTTATTGTACTCGAATATTTTTTCTCAATGTAGCACAAATAGAAGACTAAAGTATCTTCCTCCCAACAACAATAATTCAAGTGATCTTTCACATCCTCAAAATTGCATACCAATTGAGAGTTTTCATTCTCAATGGCCAATTATGACTACTACAGAAACCCTGGGCTCCACAATGCACATAAAAAAATATCAACAATAAATCTGGATGATAGACAATGAGCCCTCAATGCCTATTTATTCTTTTTCCTCAATAGGTCAATCTCCTTCTTGAACTTTTCTTAAGTCACCTTCTAGAAGGAATATTATTTTCTTAATTGCTTCTTCTCTTCTTCTAGCAACCTCTAGAACATTATTTTATTAAGTGACTTTATAAAATATTTTATAATTCAAGTCACTTTATTAAATTAATTAAATATAAAGTTACCTTTTAATATTTATTTATTTGATAACTTTATAAATAATTAATTCTTCCAAAATGGGGACATTACAATCTGCCCCTCCTAAAATTGCTTGGCCTCAAGCAATCTCAATGCTAGATGCTGCAAAATTGCTTCTCCCTCCCAAGTAGCATCTTCAATAGGTAAAGCTTTCCACTTAACCAGATACTCTCTGATTACTCTCCTTCAAAGCTACTTCTCTCTATTATCCAGAATGGATTCTGGCACTAACATCAATTTCCCCTCATCATCTAATGGAGGTAATACTGCAGAAGGCACCACATTCTGACCCAATGCCTTTTTGAGGTGTGATACATGAAACACATTGTGCACTCTACTATCTGCGGGAAGCTCCAACTCATAAGCCACCTCACCAACTTGCCTGATGATCCTGAATGGTCCATAATAGCATGGCTTGAGTTTCTCTACACCACTCTTCTTGAGAGTGGACTACCTATATGGCTGCAATATGAGGTAAACCATATCATCTACCTCAAAACTATGCTCAATCCTCTTCTTGTCTGCATACTACTTTTGCTAGTTCTGAGCTCTAGCAATGTTGTCCCTAAGAGTAGCAACTATATTCTTACTCTCTTGTAATAGTTCACCTACACGAGGTATCTGACTGTCTCCCCACAACAAATCTAAGAATTTGGGTACCTCATAACTATAAAGTGCCATGAAGGGTGCCATTTGTATAGTCATATGGTATGTAGTATTGTAGCAATACTCACAGAGATATATCCATCTAACCCAAGCTCGTTACTGATCTGCCACATAATTCCTCAAATACCTTTCCACCCATTTGTTCATAATATTCGTCTGACCATTGGTCTATGGGTGATAATTGGTGTTAGATGTAATCTCTGTGCCACACAACTAGAATAGCTCCTGTCAAGAGTGACTCATGAAGCAACTGCCCCTGCCACTCACAATGTTTTGAGGCAAACCATGTAATCTGAAAACCTCCTTGAAGAAGTCCTCTGCCACCTAAGTTGCTGAGTATGTAGTAGCGATGGGGAAGAAGTGAGCATATTTTGTCATCCTATCCACCACCACATAGATGCAATCACTCCCTTGGGCCTTGGGCAAGCACATGATAAAATCCATGGAGATGCACTCCCACTTCTTGTCAAGAATATGAAGTGGCTATAGGAGCCCTGCTGGATAAGTGTGTTCTTGTTTGTTCTGTTTGCAAACAAGACACTCACACACATACTACAAAATATCAGCCTTAAGCCCCTTCCATGTGAACCACTCTCATACTAACCTATAAGTCTTGAAATACCTAGGATGGATTACTATAGGTGAATCATGGAGTGCTCTCAAAATCAACTACTTCACTTTCAATTCTTGGACTAAGTAAATCTTGTTCTTGTAAATGATCAAATCATCCACAAGAGTGTACCTAGAGTCAATCATTGTTCCCTCCACTATATTAGAGGCCTATGTGTCTCTGGCATATTCTACTAGAACCAAGTGTCACCAATCATCTGATATTTGAATCATAGAAGTGAGGTGTGGCCTACGGGATAAAGCGTCTGCAACAACATTTTGTGTCCCCTTAACATAGGTGATATCAAAATTATAGGCCTATAACTTACTCACCCACTTCTGCTGATGATCATTCAGGTCCCACTATCCCAAAAAGTGCCTCAAATTGTTATGATCAATTTTAATACAAAATTTTCTGCCCACAAGATACTGTTTGAATTTGACCAAGGCATGCATGATGGCCAACATCTCCTTATCATATATACTGAATGATCTCTCAGGCCCTTTGATTTTCCTACTCTCATAAGCTATAGGATGCTTGTCTTGCATGAGTACAACACCAACTCCCTCTCCAGAAGCATCACATTGAAGCTCAAATGGCTTTATAAAATTAGGCAATGCTAATACTGGGCATATAGTCATTATTTCCTTGAACTGCATAAAACAATCCTATGCCTCCTGAGTCCACACAAATGCCCCTTTCTTCAGCAAATTTATCATGGGTGTTGCATGCCATGAGTAGCCACTGACAAACCTACAATAGAATCCACATAGACGAAGGAACCCCCTCAATTGTGTAAGGTTCTCTAGTGGTGGCCAATCAACAATAGCGCGGATCTTTTCAGGATCCATCCGCACTCTCTCCACACTAATGATGTGTCCAAGATACAATGGCTCTGTCATCCCCAAATCACATTTGGGCTCCTTGGCATACAAGGACTCCCTCTGTAAAATGCTCAATATTGTCTGCAAGTGCTCTAAATGTTCCTGCCATGCCCTGTTATAGATCAAAATATCATCAAAGAACACTAGCACAAATTTCCTCAATTGGTGGTGGAAGATCTTGTTCATAGTGGACTGAAAGGTGGCAGGTGCATTAGTCAAACCAAAAGGCATGACTACAAACTCGAAGTGCCCACAATGACATCTGAAAGTAGTTTTCTCAATATCCCGCTCTTGAACTCTGATTTGGTGATAACCTAATCTCAAATCAATTTTTGTGAAATAACAAGCCCCATGCAATTCATCTATCAACTCATCAATGCATGGGATGGGATACATGTTCTTTATAGTTCTCTTATTCAACACCCTATAATCAATACACATCCATAGGGTACCATCCTTCTTTTTTACCAAAACAATAGAAGACGCAAAAGGTGACTTACTTGGTCGGATGTGTCCCATTGCTAGCAACTCCTTGACAATCCTCTCGATGTCATCTTTGAGTAATTTTGGGTGTCGGTATGGTGTGATCATGACAAGCTTAGCGCCTTCCTCTAGCTTGATAATGTGCTCAATGCCTCCATCTAGTGGCCTACTTGGTGGAATCTCACTGAATACCTTCTCATACTTGATTCTCAATTTTTGAATATCTGGATGATATTCAGCCTTATGCTACTCCTCCTCGGTAGGCATCAAGGTGCATATTGTCATCCACTCTATATTATTATGCCTAGCTAATCTCTCTAACCACTGAAATGAGATAATCCTAACATCACCATTATGGATAGCCTTCAACACATGAGTCCTGTCATCCACTTTGAATCGTATCTCCATATCCTCCAGTCTCAAGGTAACCTCCTTCAAAGAATGTAGCCACTGCATCCCAAGTACTATGTCCATGTCACCCATGTTGACCACATGATAGTCCACCTTGAACTCATAGTTTTTCAAGTGCAAGGGTAAATCTTGCACCATCCCATCACAAGGAAGAGTATATCCATTAGCTACCTCGACTCTCAATCCCTGAAAATCCTCAGTTATGAGTCCATGCCTCTCCACAAATCATGCATCAATTAAATTATGTGCGGCACCTATATCCAATAGAATAATAACCTTCTATCTTGCTAAGACTCCCCGAAGTCTGAAAGATCCCTCTCTTTGAATACTAGACAAACGGGCCTCCTATAAATGTAGCTTTGGAGCCTCTTTTTTCTTAGCACTATCTACCTCCCATTTAACCTCTACCTCATCAGGATCCTCATCATGGTGCTCTGAGCTGTCTGAATCTGAACCCTTGTAATAAGCCCACATCACCTGGTTAGCCTTCCCCTTAGGCCTCATAGGACAACCATGACTAAACTCATAGGGACCTTTGCAAAAGAAGCATAGCTTCTTCCTACATAGGTCATTAAGTGTTTCCTTATCCAAAGGTGCAGCTGACTTGCCTTTTGAGTCACTAACCTTCTCTTTACCCTTGTTGAATTCCCCTTTGTTATCTCTAAACAATGAAGACCCCTTCAAACTAAACTGGTTTGCTGAAGTAGCAAGTTCCATACTGTGGGCTTTCTTCATGGCTTCCTATAATGTAGGAGGATCAAAGGCATTTTACCCACCCCTTGAGTGGTTCAATTAATCCCTCTGTGAATAAAATGACTAGCCTCCATTCTGAAATGTCAGGCACCATCACTGCAAGCTTTTGGAAGTCATTGATGAATTGTTCTAAGCCTCCTAACTGTCTCAACTAGGCTAAATCCTAGAAATAAACTCCAAATTTTTTTTATCAAACCTTTCTATCAATCTATCCACAAACTCCTGATAAGTGGTTACCTGATTGTGTTGCAATGTGATCATGCCATGTGTCCACCAGTCATGAGCTGCCCCGTCTAAGTGTAAAGTGGCAAGCTTGAGTTCTTCAAATTCTATCATAGTCTTTAGAGATAGGAAAGTATCCACCTAATGAATGCAGGCACGAGAAATCATTGTCCCACTTCCATCAAATGTGGGTAATGCCAACTCATTGGTGACCTGTTGTAACTCACTATGTTTATCTACCTGACAGCTTTGTAGTTCAGGTACCTATCAAATTTCCATCCATCATGTACATATGTTAGTAATGAATCCCACTCATTCCTTGCTTGTTAGAGTTCATCTAAAATATCTATTACCATAGCATCAGGTGTGAGTGCTGGAGTTTCTTCCCTAAATGTAGGATGTGTGGGTCTGTCAGCTATTCTAGACCGTGTCCTATGTTATGATCCTGCTATGCTCCTGTCATTCTGGTCATTATTATGATTATTTCTCCTATTTTCCCCAATCAAATGTTGCATCATAACCATAATTGCTTGTGTACTTGCCTCTATTAACTGTAGAAGCCTATCTTGATGCTATAAAGCCTCATCATCTCACATCATTCTAGATGGGCTTTGAGAGTGTCTCTTAGCCATGTTCTTAGCTGTGTTGGTTCCTTGTGTAAATAGAGCCCTTTTATTTTTTAACTTTTGTAAACTAAATTGAATGGTGGCAGCATAAACCCTGTCAGGCTGGCAGGAAACCGCTTTGATACCACTGTAGTGAACCTGCTCAAATTTGATCCTAAAATAATGATAAAGAATTGCTCAATGACAACTACAAATGATCAATAAATTAGTGTCTCATATTTCAACACAATGATCCAATACAATGCTCATCCATAAGACAAGACTCTTGGCATTAACAAGAAATTCAAATATATGATATGTTGGTATGAAAATGCACTCCTACAACTGTAACTAAAAGTTATGAAATGATGGAATATATGCAATAAAACCTGGTTGGCTTGAAGCTCCCTTATGAATAGATGAAGAAGCAACCCTTTATTCAGATAAGTACAATAATACATTAGCTATTATAATCGAATATTTTTTCTCAATGTAGCACAAATAGAAGACTGAAGTATCTTCCTCTTAACAACAATAATTCAAGTGATCTTTCACACCCTCAAAATTGCATACCAATTGAGAGTTTTCGTTCTCAATGGCCAATTGTGACTACTATAAAAACTCTGGGCTCCACAATGCACATCAAAAAATATTGACAATAAATCTGGATGATAGACAATGAGCCCTCAATGCCTATTTATTCTTTTTCCTCAATAGATCAGCCTCCTTCTTGAACTTTTCTTAAGTCACCTTCTAGAAGGAATATTATTTTATTAATTGTTTCTTTGCGTCTTCTAGCAACCTCTAGAACATTATTTTATCAAATGACTTTATAAAATATTTTATAATTCAAGTCACTTTATTAAATTAATTAAATATAAAGTTACCTTTTAATATTTATTTATTTGATAACTTTATAAATAATTAACTCCTCCAAAATAGGGACATTACATCCACAGATAACATAATCTTAGAGGAAGCAATAAATAAGCTTAAGTTTGAGAAGATACCCCATATCGATCCATACAAGGTGACATGGTTGAATAAGGATCAGTGTACTTTTTAATGAGAAGACATGGGCAAAGTTCTCCATTGGAGGGTACAATGATAAGTTGATTTGTGATGTATTTCCTATTGATGCATGTCATTCCTATTGGGATGACCATGGAAATATGATAGAGGAGCCATCTATCATGAAAAGGAGAATACCATTTCTCTCAAGAAGGATGAAAGGACTTTCAAAATATAGTTATTGATAGAGGAAGAGGAAATATAGTCAAAGATTCCTAGTGTCCTATTAAGTAGTGGCAAGGAGTTTGTTAATACTCTTCAACAAGGAGGTGAAGGATGTGTGATAATGGTATGACCTTAAAGAAAAAGAAAAGACTATGCATGCACTTATAAGTAGATAAGTACAAGACTTACTTGTGAAGTTCAAGGATATGATTAGTGATGGTACACCTACAACATTACCTCATAGAAAGGGCTATTAGTCATCAGATATACTTTATCCCAGGAGCTTCTTTACCAAACAAGGCAGCCTACAAGCTCACCTTGAAAAAATACCAAGAAGTGGATAGACAAGTGCAGGAGTTGCTAGATCAAGATTTGATCAAGAAGAGCATTAACCCTTGTGTAGTACTAGTGGTATTGGCATCCAAGAAAGGTGATAAGTGGAGGCTTTCTACTGATTCTAGGGCAATAAATAGGATTACAATCAAATATAGGTTTCCTATACCTAGGTTTGAGGATGTGATGGATTGTATAGGAGGATATAGGTATTTCACTAAACTGGACCTGAAGAGTGGATACCATCAGATTAGGGTCCCAGAAGGGGATGAGTGGAAAACAAAATTTAAGACCATTGAAGGGTTATATGAGTGGAGATTCATGCCATTTGGGCTCACAAATGCCCCTAGCACATTCATGAGGCTAATGAATGAAGTGCTCAAGGATTACACTAGTAGGTTTGTGCTAGTATACCTAGATGATGTACTCATCTTTAGCAAAACTAGGGAGGAACATAAGAAACACTTGATTGTGATCAAAAGATTGTAGGAAGAGAAATTATCTATCAACCTAGAAAAGTGTGAATTTTTGAAGCAAGAATTTGTGTATCTAGGATTTGTTGTGTCACAAGGTTCATTGAAGATGGACCCAAGAAAGGTGGAGGCTATCTTGAACTAGCCAACACAAACAACAAGGAAAAAGGTAAGGAGTTTCCATGGGTTGGCTCAATTCTATAGAAAGTTTATAAGGAATTTTAGTGGAATTTGTGCACAAGTGTTAGATACAATCAAGGGTGAATTAAAGACCAAGTTCAAATGGACACTTGGAGCAAGGGGAGATTTTGAGAAATTGAAACAAGAAGTGGCTATCCAACCTATACTCTTGTTGCCTAGTCTTGATAAATTATTCACAATGGAGTGTGATGCAAGTGGGATTGCAGTAGGAGGAGTACTAAGCCAAGAAGGCAGACCTATAGATTTCTTTAGTGAGAATCTCAATGAATCCAAGAATAAGTACTCTACTTATGACTTGGAATTATATGCTCTAGTGCAATCACTTAGGAAGTGGAGACATTATCTCCTACCTAAAGAATTTGTGGTGTTTACAGATAATCAAGCTCTTCGCTATATCAATACCCAACAAAAATTGAGTAATAGGCACTTGAAGTGGATGGAATATATGCAAGCTTTCACATTTACTATCAAGCACAAGAAAGGATAGTTGAACAAAGTGGCAGATGCACTAAGCAGGAGGATGTTGACAGTCCAAGAGATACAACTCCGATTGGCATAGAGAGTTTCAAAGACCTCTATAGAGATGATGAAGACTTCTCTGAAGTATATAAGGTGTGTTATGATTTCCAAAACCATTTTCATAGTCAATTCTCTAAATATACACTACAAAGTGGACTTTTGTTCAAGGGGAATCAATTGTGTATTCCTCAAGGATTGCATGAGAGAGAACCTCATTCAAGAGAAGCACAATGACAATCTTAGTGGCCATTTTGGCATCAATAAGACAATAGAGTTGGTATAGAGGTTTTATTGTTGGCCAAAGTTGCCAAGAGATGTCAGAAGGTATGTGGAACAATGTGTGGTATGTATGAAAGCCAAAGGAGGAGGTACAAATACAAGTTTGTACCAACCATTTCCTATTCCCAATAGACCATGGGAGTGCATTAGCATGGATTTTGTGGTAGGTATTCCTAAGACTAAGACAAGGGTGGATAGTATCTATGTGGTGGTAGATAGGTTTAGCCAAATGAATCATTAAATCCCTTGCAAAACCACCCATGATGCTAGATACATTTCTCTTCTATTATTCAAAGAGATTGTAAGGATACATGGACTACCCCTAAGCATAGTATCTGATAGAGATGTGAAATTTATGAGTCATTTTTGGAAGACTATATGAAGCAGACTAGGTACTAATTTTTCTTTTGGTTCAACTTACCATCCTAAAATAGATGGTCAAATTGAGGTGATCAATAGGGTGTTAGCTAATCTTCTCAGATGCCTAACCAAGGAGTATTGACAAACATGAGACTTAATATCCCTCAATCTGAATATGCCTACAATGACAAAAGAAGTCCTTTTGAGATAGTCTATGGATGCACCCAAGAGGAGTGTGTGAATTTAGATATTTAGGAGTCATGGAGTATAGAAGTGGACATGCAAAAGACTTCTCACAAACAATGAAAGAGATACAAGAGCAGGCGAAGAAGACTATAAAAGGGGCAACCCACAAGTTGAAGACTAAAGTGGTATGTCAAGGAGAGATATACAATTTGAAGTGGGAGATGATGTTATGGTCCACCTAAACAAGTCTAGGTTGCAGAAGGGAATGCCAACTAAGTTGCAAATGAAGGGAGTAGGACCATGCAATGTATTAGCCAAGTATGGACAAAATGCATACAAGGTGGAACTTCCAATAGAGTTAAGTATTTCAACAGTGTTCAATGTGGCTAACTTAGTCAAATACAAAGGACTATTGATAGATGTGAACCAAAATAGACAGGAGATATCGGGAGATGTAAGTGCTAAAGTCTTGCCTCCCAAGGTTCAACTACAAGTAGAGACGATCCTAGCATCCAGGGTGAAGAAATCAATTAAGCATAGGGTATATATGGAGCATTTGATACAGTGGAAGGAGAAACCAAAATATGAATCCAAATTAGCAGAGGAAGCTAACTTCAAGAAGATGGGTTTGATTTGTCTTTGATTTCTCCTCATGTACCTTGAAGGGTATGTAGAGGGGGAGGATGGTGTAGGAGCACCCAAGGATTGCACGCAAGGATTGCTTGGTCAATCCAAGTTTTGGTTTTGTGTGTATGTGCCTTTAGGGAATTTTTCTTGTTTTTTACATAAGGTCATATGGACCATGGTAGAAGTATAATAGGGTGTGAATTGAAGAGTCCTAAGATACTTGTAAGTGCAATTAGGATCAACAAGATGTAAAACCCCTTGATCGCATAAGGATGATGTTAACATCATCATGAGGTTCGTAGGGTCTAGGATGGGTTAGGATTATGTTTTTACCTTAGTTGAGGTCTTTGGTTAAGTTTGGGAAGCATTGGAGCTCATTTGGCTAAGTTGGGAAAAAGTTGCCAAAAAGATGTAAAAGTTGCATTGTGCAACTTTGCACTTTGAAAAGTTGCTTGGACAACATTGTCAAAAAGTTGCAACTTGATGAAAAAGAGCCCTAAGGGGAAAATAACCACCCAACCACCCTGTAAAAGGCATGCCTTGACCAAGATGCAATGTTGGACATCCATTGTATGGACATAAAAGTTTTGGCATTTGAGCTTTGAAGTAATTATAAGAAAATTTGTGCATTTTTTTATGATAGTAGTTAGTTAGAGGATTGAACTTGTTACTACAACACCTTATGTGCACAGCTTAGAGGTTTTCCTAACTCTGTGTGGCATTTGATAAACAGTAACATTCTCACTCTTATCTAATCCAACACCCTAGAATCCCAAAACCAAAAAAAGATTTAGGCATATGTACTTCTCCAATGTTGGAGGGAGGCAAGATTGAGGAGCAGAGGGCCCTTCCCCATTTGTCCCACCATGATTGAAACAAACAATTTGAAAATTTTTAGGTAGGAGAAAGTTGCAGAGAAAGTGTCCGATTTTGGAATTTGTTGATAATGAAGTAATGCATTCATTTTATTTGATAAAGAGCAGTGTTATTGATAGGGTAAAGAGGTTTTGAGGGGCTAGATTCTAAAAAGTCAATGATTCTTGATGGTATGAAGTGATAATCAATCCTAAATTTTCTATAGATAATGAATTAAATATATCGTCTTTTATAAATTCAACCTAGAGGCATTATTAAATACTTAAGTCAGAAGAGGAAACATAGAATGACTTGTTGAAACTAGATTACGATGGGTGTAAGGTACAATTCATAACTTGAGGATGAGAGTCAAATCTATATTATGAAACTAATCTAAGTCATTGTTGTTTGTGTACATCAAATCAAATATAAAAACTATCAATTCAATTAACTAAACAATAGTTTAAAAAAATAATTAGAAAGCACAAAGTCCATCAAAATGATATGCTAAAATCATATATTTTAAGCAACCAAACAATAATTTTTTAATAAAAATACATTATAAGCTAAAACATAAAATAAAATCCTCAAACTTTATGTATTAATATAACCATGTCCCAAAGCCAAAATGACAGAGCCTACATTGAAAAAGCACAAGTCCTTATAAATAATCCAAAACCCAACTTTAAAAGCATGGCTCCACAAAGTATGCACATTTTCATCATTACACATTATTAAATAAGTTGAACATACTAAATAGTTGTGGTTGAATTGGTTGAGTATAATTGACGAGGATGATAATGTGTAATGTAGAAGCAATCTATTGAAGTTCAACTTTGTAGAGGTGTATTTGTACCAAGTTTAAATAGATTGGATCCCCTCATACATGGGTGCTTAATCAAAGAAGGCTTGTAGTTTAGATGCGTGCTTACTCTACTATATAAAGATAGAGATGTACATGAATACTTAACATAAGAAAGCTTATAATTTTGATGTATGCTTGTTCATGTCATAATCTTTTGTATAAAAAATTAGTCAACATTTATAGACTAATATATTTTTGTAAATTAAAGTAGACAAAAATCTAATCTTTAAACATATCCATAATTACCCAAAGTAAAACTAAATAGAGTAGTTAGACCAGCTGAACAATTTTTTTTTTTAAACATAATATAGACCTAAACGTGTCTTCCCATAGAAGATTTAGGTAGGTGACGAGTTAGCCCTAGTGACGTAGGACCATTGAAGAGGTCACCTTGCTAATGCCGTTGCTTACAAGCAACACATTTAATAAGCGAAGAGTGGGAAAACTGCATGTATTGATTCGGGCGATTAATATTAGTATGTAATAAGACGTGAGCTAGAGGGCATTCCCATGGAACCGTGGGGCTTAATAGAGAGAGCTATTAATTTTATAATAGAAAAGAATTTAATTCGTGTGCCGTTAGCGTTGGTTAGGCGCGTGATGACTTTAATGTGGTCCACTTTCATCATGTGCATCGCATTATGGTCGACATTTAAGATATTCATTTGGAATGTTCCCTAGTTTTGATTTTTGAATAAGTATTCAAATTTTTAAATTAAAATTAAATTTTTTTTTTACCTTGTTTCGAAAGGAAATGCAGTATGAATATACATTCATAAAGTAAGGGGAAATAAAGTAGGACATTAGTGTCTAATTATTTAGATAATTAAAACAATTTACTAAATAATTAGTTTATGTAAATGAGTTGAGATTGATATTAGATAGCTTTCATTACTATTCTAGAAGTAGAATATAAATAGATTAAAAGTAACGACTAAAGAATTTGAATATGAATAATAATAATAATCAGCAATGTTGAAGATTTTAGGAATTAATTTAGAATAATATTAGTATTTGTATTTTTCATAAATTAATTTATAATAATATTAGTCTTTGTATATACATAACATTGATATTGTTGTGTTGATATGAAAAGATTTATCTTAATTTTTTTAAGTCAAAAAATATTTAATGAAATAACTACATTATTATTTTTGAACAAAATCATATAATTTATTTAATGTGTCTTTATTCAAATTTTAATAATAAATTAACATTAATATATATAATAATTATATTTTATGCATTTCTATAACATTTCAGTTTTTTAAACATTAAGATATATATTCATTCTAATTCTAATATATAATAGAGTAATCTTTCCTAAATCAACACAAATATAAATTGTATGATTAAATGATACTTGCATTGTAATTTGATTTCAAATATACTAGTACACACACCTAGAAATGTATTTTTAGTTGCTTAAATCAGATGTCACCCAAAATAGGTTCCCATTCATAAAAGTTATACATTTTTAAATAACCATTTCAACATATCACTGCTCAATACTATAGAAATTCACACACCAAGTGGCCTAAGCCACGATATATATAGAATCAATGCTTACAACTACTATAACTCACACATAATTGACCTCAACAATTACATATATGACATCACTACACAAAAATCCACAAAAATACTTCTACAAGGGGGAGGGACAAATGAGCTTCATCTAACTCAGAAGGTTCTATTATTATATTTTAATATATTATTTTTACACATTGAAATATATATATATATATATGAGAATCAAAATAATATATACTAATATGTGCATTTAATATATTAATGAAGAGATTGATTAATCTATGTTAGTTGTGTTTATACTAATTGATCACATATGCTTATGTTCAGTGTTTTATATTTTGGCACCTTTAAGTAGGTGATCTGGAGTCACATATGATAGATCGTGACTCCTCCATGAATCACGCCATTCAAACATGACTCTCAGTCATGTATAAATCTTTACAACTCCCTGTTCTAATGGCGACAAACACATAATTAATATTTCAGTCTTCTGCATAACATTACAGCAAACACATGCATTCCTTAGTCTTCAATGGTGGATATTGCAGGTCTTCTCCAGCTTCACCAAGTCAATCAGATTTATTATTTCATTCCTATCAATATTAAGTGGTGGAAACTTTGACCTGTAAAGTTGAATTCGTTCTATACTTTGATTATAAAAGATTTATGTATATATATTCTGAAATATATAAGTTTTGAGACCAATATAAATAAGGTACAATTAACTTATATTTAAATCTGATATCTCAACATGGTATCAGACCCACGGATTTATATCACCATTTTGATAAAATAAATATTGTAAGCAAAACCTTGAAGACGATTTATAGAGCTTGAATATGGCCTACATTTTATTGTCTAACAAAGTTTGCAAAGAAATAATCCCACCATTTCAAGTATTGTAGTATATCGCTAGAAATCTCTGCGTAACTCAATATTCATAATATTAAATGCCTGACATTTCTTGTATATAGCGAGGAGTTATCATGTGATCAGAAAATAAAAATAAAGAAACTCGAAGCCAAAAACTGGGCATTACTTGTAATGCGCTTAGTTTGATAAGAGGGGCTGTATGCATTTGAGGAGCTATATTTGTTCATATGAAATCGTGGTCAAATCATTGCTTCACCCTGAACGACATCCCTCAGCAATTAGAGCTCTCTTTAATGTGTTCTAGAAGAAATTGCCCTTGAGATTCATGTTTCAAGCATTTCTTCTTGCTTACAAGAGTAAAAAAAATAGGTCCACCTACTGAAGTAGAAGAGAACAATGAAGTTCCAAATCTTTGGTACGGTCTACTTAAAGTAAATTGCTTAAGTTAGATTTTTGGTGCTTTAGTTGGAGGGATGTAATACACTGTCACAATCTTCTTGAACTTCCAAAATTGAATTGACGATATAGAGAGTTGTAAAATAAATGTCACAATACAATAATTAAGTCGATAGGCTTTACTCCTTGGGAGACCTTGGTCAGTTTGTTTGGATTTCCAATGGTCTTACACCGGCAAAAATGAACGTCATGAAAGATAGAAAACATATTCACATTCTCTCTTCTTTGTCTTCGATACAAGTGTCAGATAATCATGAGATAACTAAAGATTTGTAAACCACAGTGGCATAAAGAATGTTTAGAGAACAGTGGTGCATGGGTTGCACTCAGGGGTTCGTGTAGCTTGGCCTTGTTATCAAAATACCACCGATAGAAATGAAACTAATAAATTTACAGTGGGAAAATTCATGGGTACTTTGTGGTTATAGGCAACCAAAGTTACATTTCCCGAAGGTTTAACTGCATGATGTAGCCATGATTAATCATTTGTAGTTTGCCATTTTATTCATGTCAATTCCAACATGTAGAAGAAGAAACATTGCTACGTACGAAATAATATGTCTAAGTGTAATTTATTAAAAAATAATAATTTAAACTATTTATAACATTCAATTTAAATTGATACTATGAAAGGCATCATGAAAGAAGGTTGGGCAATCAAAATAATAGTTGAAGATATCAGGCATTTAATGATCATTTTGAAAAGATTTGAGTTGCACCATATTTTTTGGGAGGGAAAAAGGGTGGTAGACGGGATGACGATGATAAGACTAAATGTGCAGGGCCTACAATGTTGGAGAGAATTTAGAGTCCTACCAAACTTGATAAGAACCTTAGTGAACAAAGAAATTAAGTCATGACTAAGTTTATTTGGGGATTTTTTTGATCAATAATGACAACTCGTTGCTGATTGGGATGAAGAGGAGGGGTCATTATGGACGGATGATAGGATATGAAGAAAGGAGTATTTGTAATAATAATTTTGCATGGTTCAAAAGGGAAAGGATATCGAAGAATGATATGGGTGTATTATTAATAATTTTATTGTACATGTCCTCATACTTGGTGTTAAGTAAAAGTTCAAATTTTAAAAGGCTTGAGTTTTTTGAAAATGATGAAAAGGATTGGAGTTGGGGCAATGATAGTCGACACTTGCCAGCTATGCAAAGATATGATGTGGCTATTCATAACAATAAAATCCTTTATGAATACTTAAAGCCACCCTTTTTTCGCCCAAGTGTGATTGCATTGCTAGTAATTGCCTCTAGTTTTTGAAACAGGAGAGTATTCTGGTGGAAGTTGCTAAGATGGGTGGTGATCTTCTATGCATTGAGCCTTCGATGGTTGAGGACACTACCTACAAATTGTTGGTTTGGTTTATGCTTAAAGAGGGAGGGTTCATCTCATTCATGGATGCGCTAAACAAATATGACGAAAATTGTTCTCTGTAATTCGTCAACTCTTGGGAGGATAAAAAGGTTACTATTAATGGGATTTTGTTCCATATTTTAGAGGAAGTTATCTCTTTGTGTATGGGACTTGTGATGAAGGGGAGGAAGTGGTAGAAGGTGACCGAGGTTGCTAATGAGGTGAGCTTGCATCAATTTTTCCTTGAGGGAAAAGAACCCATTCATCATAGGGGAGGGTTTATGCGGGTGAAGCTTTTGGAGCCTTGAAATGAAGTCTACCTGGTGCTAATGAAGTATTTAATGCTTGAATGGAGGTATTGTGTTTGCTACTATTATCATTTCCCCCTTCTGAACCATTTTCATCACCGTGATCACATTTCTATTCCATTTTTTCTATTACACGATTTGATTGATATGGTTGCTGATGTTAAGGAGAAAATGAGGAAGGGAGTTAATTATACTATTCTCTATTAGGGTTGATGTTTCACCTTTACCAATTTCACCTAGCTTTGCTTCCCCCCAGGATTGTCGAGGTTGACATCCCTACTCTTCCTAACCCCCACCCCCACCAAATTCCATTCAGAATAACTGGACTTAGAGCCCCTAACCCCCAGCCTTCTCCAAGTGGGTTCCCTATAGAGAGGAAGAAGAAAGGTAAGGAGAAAGAGCCAGAGGATTTGGAGGACGAGGGGAGAGGAGGAAGGATGAGGTCCAGGAGAATTGCTAAGTCCAATGCTAAAAGGAAATTGAGGTCTAGGGCCTCGCAGGAGGAGGATTCTAATCCAGAGGAGATAACCCACCCCAAACAAAGGCTAAAATAGATGACTTCAAACTCTGGTGGGGGGAATAGGGAGGAGGAGGAGATGGAGGTCTTGAACTCCTCTATGTCTAGCTTGGGAGGTGTGACAAAAGGTGGGAAAGAGATAACTCATATTTTGGTTTCCATTGAGCTGGGGTGTGTGGAACTCACATGGGACCAGTTCTTAGACATAGTGGAAAGAGTGCCCTCCCCCATGACAGTGTCCTTCCTTGCCAAGGTTCTAACCAATGACAATGTTATCTCTAACCTCCCAATTTTGTAGGATGTCGCTAAGGATCTAGTGGATGGTAATTTTCAAGGAAAATAGGACGACCTTGAGGAGGCTCAGAACTTGGTTGGCAATGAACTAAGGGAGAGAGTGTATTCCTTGGAGGAGAGAATGCGACTTCTAGCCAAGTTTACTATTAAGGTGACACATGCCACAACTACTACTTTACACCTACCAAAGGACAACTAGGAAGAAGATTTGACCAACAAAGATTCCAAAATGTTCTTTGACTTCCTGGTTGAAGATTGGGATGATGTCCTTCTCAAAGGTAAGAATGAGAAGAAGCCCAATTAGGGTCATTTCCTCTTTTTTTTCTATGCTTTTAGTTTACTGGTTCAATAACTCTATTAGTTTTAAGGTGGTTGTGCCTTTGGTTAAAAGGAGATAAAGGGGAGATAGGGGTGGGAAGAGTAAAACAAATAATAAAAATATAAAACAAAGAAAACAATATGGAATGATCAATGGTTATAAAACTAGGGAGGACAACATAGATAGAGAGGGTGTGTGTAGATAAGTGGATAAGAGTAAAATATCAAATTAGGGGATAGCTATGAAGAGATAGATAGGTAGAGGAAAGCACATAGTTAAAGTATAAAATGATAAAGATCTATGGGGTGATAAACATGGATCTAATAGATAAATAGACAGATGGAAAGATTAATGGATGGATAGATGGATAGATACATACATATGATCAAAGAGAAATTATAGCAAATAGAATATAAATAGAGAGAGGTGAAATGTTAAGAGAGGGGTAAGATAAGATAGAGATAGGAAGGGAGAAAGGAATGTCTTCATGTTTGAGTAAAAAATATTTGACATTGACAAAAACATGGTATAATCTATGACTAAGCCATGAATAGCCAACAAACATTATTCATTCAAATTCCCTCCCTATGGAAGGAGGGGTTTCATCTATCACTATCAAGTGGCTAATGCCAACTATCATCATGAAAGTGATAAAAATGGACATATTATTTTATTTTAAAATATTTAATTTTATATTCAACCCTTATGCCCATTATATTCAAATCATTACAAAAAATAAAGAATTGGGGGTAGAGAGAGAGAGATAGGTGCATACATGTCTAGGAAGATGAAGATGGGGAGATAAAGAGGAAATAGAGAGGGGGCGAGGAAGATA